>JAFBJT010029692.1:0-39624 GCA_016785325.1 Chascanopsetta lugubris | reverse complement strand
CTTAGGAAGAGTGAGTTTACATTTTATAAAGGACCATATATCCGCATTCATACGTGAATGTAACTTTTGTGGTTGTTGTTGTTGTTGTGTTTGTGTGTGCATGTATGTGTGTTTTTATGTATGAGTGTGTGTGTGTGTGTGTGTTTGTGTTTGTGTGTGCATGTATGTCTGTGTGTGTGTGTGTGTGTGTGTGTGTGTGTGTGTGTGTGTATGTACGTGTGTGTGTGTGTTCTGTCTATCAGAGATAAGACTCAGTGGGGCGTAGCAGAGATCCAGTAGAGCCAGTGTCAGCCAGGGCCCTGTGAACAGCATGTGGAGTGTGTGTGTGTGTGTGTGTGTGTGTGTGTGTGTGTGTGTNNNAGAGAGAGAGAGAGAGAGAGAGAGAGAGAGAGAGAGAGAAGCTTACATGCCATGTCTTAGAAAGAATGTGCATTTTATTTAGGGCTATATATCTGCATTCATGTGTGAGTGTGACTTTTGTGGGTTTTGTTGTTCGTGTATGTGTGTCTCTGTGTTTGTGTGTGCATATATAGGTGTGCGTTTATGTGTGTGTGTGTGTGAGTGTGTGTGTGTGTATATATGTGTGTATGTGTGTGTGTGTATGTGTGTGAGTGTGTGTGTTTGTGTGTGCATGTATATGTGTGTGTTTATGTATGTGTGTGCATGAATATGTGTGTGTGTATGTACGTGTCTGTGTTCCGTCTGTCAGATCCAGGAGAGCCACTGTCAAATCAAATCAAAGTTTTATTTATACGGCCCACATTCATAAATCAATCTCTGTCTCACATGGCTTCAAAGAGTGGGTAACATTTACAAGGTGACAGGGTGGGTCACAATCACAGGGTGGGTAACATCCTCTGTCATTGGACCCTCAGCAAGGGAAAGGAAAAACTACCGGGGAAAACCCCTTTTAACAGGGAAAATGAGGTAGAAATCTGAGGGAGAGTCACAGGTGAGGGATCCACTCCCAGGACGGACAGACGAGCAATGGATGTTACATAGAATGTTCAATAACAGCACACACTTTACTGATCACCGCCAGATCAGTCGTGTCTCCAGACTTTGGGATGCCAGTGTCCTCGACACCGTCTTGGCTTCGTCCCGTTCGCCAACAGCAGCATAACTGGAAAACAATGGAGAGCATTGACATGTGGGGCATGTGCTTTTATGGGTTAAATGTAGTAGGAGACAGTAGAAGGGTTTGTGGCAGGGATAAGTTGAGGACAGAGTGATGAGAAAAGGGGTGAGGGAAGAGTGCTCAATCCATGTGCTCGTTCAGTGCATGATGGGAAATTCCCCATGGCATCGTGGACTATTCAACTGAGGACACGCCTGATCTAGTTTTAACTAGAGGCTATGTCAAAAAGGTTTTGACAAGTTTTGAGTCTCACTTTAAAGGTAGAGACAGGATCAGACTCCCAAACTAGCTAAAGGTTCTACCACCTGTTCTATTTGGGTGATACGGAGTGATAAGTTCTCTAATGGAAGATGGGACTTGATTATTTAGGGCCTTGTAAGTGAGAAGTAGGATTTTGAATTAAATTCTACTTTTTACAGGGAGCCAGTGTAAGACGGGAGTTCTATGTCAGCCAGTGCCCTGCGAACCTGTGGAATGTGTGTGTGTGTGCGTGTGTTTCCCAGGAATACTGCTATATTTTCTTTGGTCTCCCTGGGTCGTCATAAAGCTGATTTTAGTCCAAGAATAAGACCCAGTTGCGTCACTGCGGTGTGTAATTGTCTGTCACTGTGTGTGTGTGTGTGTGTGTGTGTGTGTGTAGCCCAGAGCTCTTTCCTGGCATTTTGTCTGTGTCTGTTCCCTGATAAGAAAATCAATAGTGGAGTGGACAGCTCAGGCTTGTCTCTCAGATCTCAAGTCAGTTTGGATGGATCGTGCCCTTGAGCAGTTACAAAGCTGTAAATTAGAAATGTCAGCAGGAAGCAGGAAGTGAGGAGTGCTGAGATCTGCAGGAAGCTTGGCAGAAAGAAACACCAACAATTTGACTGATGTTTGGAGATGATGTGACGGAACTCACACTGACACTAAAGTGATTCAGTCTGAGTGATGTGGCAACATGCTACAACTTCGGAGGTTTTCATTTAAAAAAAACATGGCAGCAAGCAGCAGGAGTGTTTACCAAAATATCATCAAATATTGATAATGTCACAGTGACATCATCGTGATAAACACTTACATTACATAGACGTAACAGGGATGTACAGTACACAACCATCACCCATGGAAGGTCTCATCTTCCTCTCACCATCGTCCTCTCTGTGATTCTCTCTGTGATCACTTCTCTTTTACACCTCTCTCCCTCTTCTTCTCTCTCTCTCTCTCCCTCTGTGTCTCTGTGTCTCTTCTCATCCTGTCTTTCATCTCCAGCTCTTGGTGTCTGTCCACTTTTCATCTCTTTGCCTTGTTCCCCCCTCTCCCTGCTCCCTCAGCCTCTGCCTACTCCCTTTCTCACCTCGATCCTCCTCATCCTCCACCCGGCGAACCTGCTCATGCATTACTTATATTTCTACTCTTATATTCTGTGTGAAGTGTCCACTCTCTCTCTCTCCCTCTTTCTTTCTCTCTCTCTCTCACACACCATGCACGCACGCACCCACGCACACGCACACACACACACACATACGCAGACACACAACCGACACACACACACACACCCCCCCCCCCCCACACACACACACACACACAAACACACACATAGGCAGATAAACAAACTTGGTTGGGTTTGGGTTGTCCAAGTTTTTCACTCCTGCAAAACTTGTATGTAAGAATTATGAATGGATGAATATTTGTTTTATTAAGTGATGGTGTCAAAATTGTGTGCATATATGTACATATATATATTTATATACACATTCAACTTTTCAATCCCAAATGTTGAGCATATATATATATACAATTATAAATATATGCACACAATTTATATATAAATGTATATATACATTCAACATTTCAATTCAAAATGTTGTGCACATATATGTATTTATACGCGTAAACATGTATATATATATATATATATATATATGTGTGTATGTCTGTGTGTGTGTATGTTTGTATGTGTGTGTGTGTATGTGTGTATATATATATATACACGTATATATGTGCAGGTACAAGTTGCAAGACTACTACACAAGTACTACTACACTACTACTATCCAAGATACTGTGCAAAGAGTGAACTTCTGAAGTCATGAGACTTCATAGTTTGTGAAATTCACTGTTGTCAAAATGATAGTTGAAGCAAACTTCATCTCTCATGTCTCTCAGACATGCAGTGAACTCTGGATGACCTCTGGAGGAGGTTATGTGTGTGTGACGGCAGACTCTCCGCTCACTGCCCCCTGGTATAAAGTCTGCAGAGTTTCTCTCAGATTTAATGAGTGCAGCCGCAAAGTTAGACAAATATCTGTGGATAACAACCTGGTTCCTGCTCCATGTCCAATGCGCTAACACGGAGAAGGCAGGGGTCATAATTTAACTGCAGCCAGCCACTGCTGGCACTACAGAGCCTTTGGTCAGTCAACGCCAAAGTCTCCTGGTTTTATAATATTTATAGAATGTTTTGACATCAGTGATATGTGACATTTTATAGTTTATCATCACTTCAGTTCATCACACAGAAAATGAAGATGTGAGGAAGTGGAGGAGGTAGACAGGTTGAATCCCATCATCTGATCTCCACCGTGGCCTCGCGCGGATTAATGCTAAATTACAGGGATACGTGAAACGGAGTGAAGAGTGAATGCCCTGCTGTGTCACTTCTCTCACGCTGACACACGTGAGACTGAATCTCATTTCATTACTGTGGCAGAATCATTTGCGCTACATTAAGAAGATCTGTGCCTGCGCTCTGCTGCTGTGTCTTGATGTTTCTCGGATTCTTGCACCTTCACGCTGAGAGTTCACGTTTCACATTTTTGACATTTTTCGGACACTTTCATCATTGCAGGCTCAGTAAGAACGAACAGACTTCATTTAGAAATATAATTAAACTCATCTTGTTTGTGTTGACACTAATGACTCATGTTAATGTCTAGTCTGATTAACACCGATGAGACGATGAAGGGTTCTACCATGCTGGCACAATGATAGGCTAAAGTCACATCTACAGGAATTGAGCACAGGTTGAATGTTTCTGATGGCTGCAGCATGGCAGAGTGCTAACATTAGCTTTGGTTGCTAAGATTAGTGGCTGCAACTAGCGTTCACCAGTTTATGTGAGTCTGTGTGTGTGTAAAGGTGTATTATGGAAGCACTGACTTCATTACACCAAGTAACAGGCCCAGTATGGTGTGTTTTTCATAGGTGTACACACACACACACACACACACACACACACAGGTATCAATCCCTAGGACTTGGAGAAGTATGTTTTTATAAAAAGTCAGTCCTGAGAAGAGAAACAAAAACAGTGAGATCTCACAGAAGTAAAGAGAAAGCAAAAAGTGAGTCCAGGTCAAAGGTCTCAACAAACTCAGGTGGAAGGATCAATAGTCAGCCTTGGACAGTTCTGGTGTCATCTTTTTTTAAACGAACACTTCAGTTGTTTTGCTGTCTCGGCTCCACCTCTGTGTGAGAGCAGCTCAGCAGGTCTGATGTTCACAGCTGTGACTCATCAGACCGGGGGTGAGGAGGAGGAGAGAGCCTCCTCATATTAAATGTGGAGCTCAAAGAGTACAACCCTGCAGCCTCAGGCATGTGCGGAGTGTTGGAGGCAGCACATGCAAGAATCCTCTTCATCTTCTCCATCAGAATGTGGGAGACTTTATCAACTCTCACAGTCTTGGGAGCTCTGTTCTCACATCACATCTGATCTGTGCAGACTGTCCACTAGGGGGCAGCAGGAGAAATCTGCGGATTTTTTCTTCTAACCTGATGAGTCTGATGAAGGATGAGCAAAAAGATACACAGATGCTGCAGTACCTCTGTTTCACCACTACACCATCTCCTGTCTTTTAGCTACTCTCAGATTTGAGTATTTTCACATGTCTGAGCTCCATCATACCACGAATTTTTCACCACCAAACCACATTTTGATTATTTCTGAAAATCGTTTACCGATTAATATTGCACCGACCAACCAACCAGCAATTTCTCTGTCTTATCTTCCATGTCTCAAAAACAGCTGGAGACAACGCTTTGGAAATTATGGATTGGAAATGGATAAAGTCAAGAAAGGATTTTCTGAAAAATGTGTCCAACGTTAATTTGTTCCACTTAAACATGTGATGAGACAGATTGCTCATATCACAGTAGGATTGTGCTGACCTGTGTGTGTTTGTGTGTGTGTGTGTGTGTGTGTGTGTGTGTGTGTGTGTGTGTGTGTACTTATCTATTGTGAGACACTGCTGTTCATGGAGCTGAGAAATACAGGCAGAATGTTTTACTGATAAGACGGCGGGAGATAAAAACACAGGCTGTTTTCTCCTCTCATCACGATTCACACCATAATATGACAATTTATTAGACGATAAAAGTGAAATACTACAACAAATGTACCAGCAGGGGGAGCACTCCACCATTAGGAGATGATAGGAGACATGAAGTAAGTTATAAAAACTTCTGAAGTGAGAACGGAGGCGTTCTGTCTGACATTGGCTGAAGGACGGTCCCTCTTTATAACTGTTCATTATCTGTGGTGATTACGAGACTGAGCCCGTTTACATGACGGTAGAAATCACATAACTGGGAGTAATCAGATCATTGTAATAATCAAATGTCTGGGTTTACATGCACGCAGTAATCAGATGATTTCAAAACCCCGGTTTACATGAGCCCCCTTCAGTTATCAGATTTCTATCGGAGGCTGTATGTATATACGTAATGACGTAAGACTCACGCTTCCTGGTGTTTTCAAAACATCTGGCCGCGTCCTGTAGAACATAACTGCGCTGTGGTGTATTCATAAACATTGTTTAATTATCTAATCTGTTCGAATGAACTCTCCTCCCATCCCATCAGGGCTAGAATGAGGTTTCGGTTTCATTTTTGTCCGAGTCCCGTTCCACCGCTGCTGCTTGAGTGCGGAGCGAGCTTAACGGCGTGGTGAGCGTAGCGCTCCGCCCCTCACTCCGGTCATGATGGACGGGCTCTCGGTTAATTTGCAGCACCCAAACCCGAGACACAGCGATGTCCACGCCAACTCTGCAGAAGTGGCTCCTTGGTGACCGTCCTGTTTCCGCTGCCATTCGTGCCATTTAGTCCGTCTTCCACTCACAACAAACGGTCGAAATCTGATATCCCAGTCTACATGCACAGAGGAATCGGATTATTGGGGAGAAATCCAGCTGTGTTACTCCGATTTCTCATACTCCGATAACCGTAGTTAAAGAACTCGGAGAATGCTGTTTACATGAGCACTTGCATGTTCAGATAACTCAAATATTCGGATAACGACAGGAGTTTTGAGTGTCATGTAAATGAGCTGACTGTACTCAGCTCATGAACAACTCAGGATGATATTGGTAAAAGTGGCTGGTGAGATGGGTTTTAATTAAAGGTTAATTATGCAGCTTTTTTGTTTGAATCCCTTTTACTAATAATCAGCGAAGAGTCTGTTACAGAGGTTAAAAAATGAGCCCTGTTGCTTTCATCAGTCTGTGGTCGAATATTATTCAAATTTACGTGGATTGTACTTTGGTGTTACCGTTTTGCATATTACAAGTGTTTTAGCATCTAAGTCTTTAGTCCCATGTGTCACCAGCTTCTTTAGCGAGCTATAGCTAGCTCTGATACAACAGCAAAATACCTTAGACATCTAGTCTACAGACGAACGACCAGCAACCTCCACAACAGTGATACACCCCCTTGTAACATGCGTTGAGTTGCCATGGCAACCCACAGATCATAGGTTGAGCTAGTTTATTTGCCTATGCTATCTTAGATTTGTCCTCAGACCCAGTGTACTAAAAATATTGCTAGTTACAGGTAGATTTGAAATGTAAAAAATACAGCATGTCATATTTGAAAGGGTTCTATTCAGTGTGATGGAAACTGTGAGACAGTGACTAAGAGAATATATATAACTTTACCTCCCCTCTCTCTCTCTCTCTCTCTCTCTCTCTCTCTCTCTCATTTTCGGTAGAACTGATTTTTCCATCTGTTTTCCCACCCCGGAAACATCTCTACTCCTCCTCTCTGGTTGGCTGAGGCCTCCTCTATCTGTCTCCTTATCTCTCTTTCACCTTCTCTAATACACTCACACACACACACACACACACACACACACACACACACGCGCGCACACACACGCACACACACACACACACACACACACACACACACACATTTCTTTTCTTTATCTCAGGATCTTTCTCTTTTGGTGAACATGGCAGAGCTTAGAGAGATTTGATAGCCCTTTTAGAGTTCCTCTCTCTCTCTCTCTCTCTCACACACACACACACACACACACACACTCACACACACCCACACACATTATGACATTTGCTGTACGATGCTGGCACTGAGTTGCAGAGCAGTAAACTGTTGCAGGTGTGTTCTCTCTGTGTACCTTCAGGGTGTACTAACAATTTGTGATGTGTCCTTAGACAACAAGGCCACAGGATAGGCAGTATAAAACCATAATGGGGCCGTGGCTGCTGCACATATACACACACATTTACACACACAGGGGTGTGTTTGTGTTGGTCCCAGTTACAGTGCTACACTGCTACCAGCTGTACTTTGTTTGTGAGTACTATTTGTTTTTAGTCTGGGCTGCTGGAGAGGAGACGTACTGCAGACGTATTGACTCAGTTATACATTTGTATCTGTTTTTTACTTGACATTGCATAAGTTGCATAATACAACTTTAACCCGAATTTCTCCTCAGTCATGTCCTTTCGTCACAGCAATGAATCTCTCTCTTATTCCCTCCCTCCTCCCTCCTCCCATTCTTTCTCCATCCCTCCTTCATCCGTTCTCTCACACTTCATTAGCATCACTGTGTGAAGACCAGCTGTAGTTTATTAGCTGTGTGTATGTGTGTGTGTGTGTGTGTGTGTGTGTGTGTGTGTGTGTGTGTGTGTACACTTAACTGCTTCCCCCATGTACATGAAAGGGTTTTTCTATGTGTGTAGTCATATTATAAATATACTGTATTTGGCAATTGAATTGCATATCAACAGATTGAGTGTGTGTGTGTTGTGTGTGTGTGTGTGTGTGTGTGTGTGTGTGTGTGTGTGTGTGTGTGTGTGTGTGTGTTCTCCATGTGTTGGCAGGTGCCAGGTTCTGCCTCACTGGGTGGCCTCTGTAGCTCTGTGGTGAACGTTGGGGGCCGAGGAGGAAACATATGAAACGAGTGATTGAAGGAGTTAGTTGTTTGTTGTTGTTCTGAGGATGAGGACAAGCTCCTACATAAATGATGTCAATGAGGAGAAGAGCGTGTCTGAGCAGGTGTTGAACAGGGCGCACACATCCCCATCACATGTCAGTCACTTTGCATGTTTAGTTTCAGCCTGTGATGAACGTCTGGGACGTCCTTCACCTGTCATCTGTTTGTCTCTTTGATACTGTTAACGTGTTGTTTTATGGTTTAAATACAAACTGCCCCTTTGACTTTAAGAGAGGAAACATTGGAGCAGGATTTTAAATGAGAGATTGGAATTTGAGTGCTTTACTTTTCCTCCCATTCACAGAGAGAGGCGTGAGATTGATGAGTGCGCAGTGAGTGACAGTTGATTCATGGTTCCTCAGCAGTCATACATATTCCAGTGGAGCCACGAGGAAAATAAAGAACTGGCAGCAGAGGGAGATCTTTGCGTTTAGACAGCAGGAAGAGAGAGGCTATTATTCTTTTGCTTGCTTAACACATCTGTCAACTGACAGAAAGAGATGAATACCCAGACTCCTTCTGACTCTTCACGGAGAGTGGACATGGAGAAGCTTCAACGAGTTTTGTTTTGAGCGTCGTTGCACCTTCACATTTTGAGATCATCTGCATGCGGAGTGAGCCAGCCACCAGTCCAACACTGACAACACTGAAGTGTCAAAGCTTATAGTTCACAGGGTGGCCACCAGAGACTCACTCCCCATAGACTCCCATTTTGATTGGTCAACTACAGAGGTGAACAGGAGGAGATAGGCATCGGCAAGATGGCCGACGAATGAACCTCCCACTATGAACCTCTTAAACACAAGTCTATGGGAGTGACTAATTTTCGACCTAAGCAATGATGCCAAGTTTTCTTTACATCCAGATGATTGAAAAGAACAGATGACTCAGCATAATTGTGGATTTAATGTGGATTTAGAACCACCATTTTAAAGTTTTTCAGTTTGGTCAAACATTTTTCCACCATCCAGACACTTTGAAGTGATATGTCAGGGATTCATATCCCTTCATATCTGTCACGTCACATCCTGCAAGTTGTTGAGCGGAATGAAATACTGTGAAATTGAGTTCACCTGTGGCAAAGGGTGAGTGTATATTCTAAAATCCAAATCTTTGATTGACAAACAGGAAAGAGGTGAAACTAAATTTAGGGAGCGAGGTGAAGGCCATGCAGCTGAGATTACAGTCTGACTCCACATGTAGGTGTGGCTTTATTATACTGTCTACACATTTAAACATGATGTGGAATTACATTCCCCTAGACAGACACATTACAGAGCTCTGTTAGATTCTGTCCGGAAACTCACTGATAACCTGGTGTAATACGGTTGTATAAATATGCACAATTTAAAACCTGGATAGAATAGAAATACGCCCCACCTCCTGTACAGTTGTCACAGGGAAACATGTGACTGATTGAGACCAAGTAGTTTGTACCAGACTTTAAATTCCAGATTTTCATTCACCTCTAAAGTTAATCATTTTAACATGGGAGTCGATGGGGATTGAGCCTCAAGGGAACTGCAAGTTTTACTCTTCTATATTGGACTCCTCTGTCAGCCCAAAGTTGCTGCTGTGTGTCTGAGTAGCTGTCTGAGGTGCTGAACCTGGGACCAAGGGCCATGTGGGAGCTGTCCATGGTGTTGACCACGTTTGTTTTCCATCTGCCTCTTTTAGCTTATTTAAAGCAGACTCATGTTCCCATGTCCTAACAGTGTTTCCACAGTAAACACAACTCACCCCTTAATACATCAGTGTTTCTCATAGATCTTAGTGTGGACTCTTAGACTACACCCTTTCTGCTGACGTCCTGCAGTTTCTCCATTGTCTGCCTCATTTCAAAGATGGGTTCACGTGGATGGTGGATATCATGACGCTGCTATCACACGCTTCAGTCTGGCAAAAAAACAGGAGGGAGTAATACAATATCCTGTGTTCTCAGACTTGGCCGATGCCATTATTTCTCCAGTGGCATAATGTGGACGTGTGCTGGTGAAGTAGCTGTCAGCAACATGTCAGAGAGCTGATGGATTAATGCCACAGGTGAAACTCCTCCTTTTTTAGACACGGCTTTTAATGTAAAGTTAAATTGTTGCCTTTAAATTCACATTTACATCAGGCTGGTACCTTTTATTGTCTGCAGGACAGGCAGAACATATTGTGAGAGTCCATCAGGGTCCTCAGGTGGACGAGCTAAGAGTGAAATGTGCCTGAATGAGAGGGAAGAAGATGATGTTTATTCTCTGATGTTTGGTTGTTTTTATTGGTGAAATCCACTGAGGTCTTAGACTAAACCACCGCATAATGAATTTTCTAATTTTAATGTTGCTTTTGGAAAACTACACACAGCCCCAGGTGTGTGTGTGTATGTGTGTGTGTGTGTGTGTGCATGTGCATATGTGTGTGTGTGTGTGTGTGTGTGTGTGTGTGTGTGTGTGTGTGTGTGTGTGTGTGTGTGTGTAAAACATTGATATCACACATGTGGGCTCCACTGACTGGAGTTTAATGTGGTCTTTCAGTGGAAGATGAGTTTGGTAATCTGTTAGAATGCAGCAGTGAGCAGCTCAGGTGTGGGGGGGGGTAGATGGTGGTGGCGGTGGGGGGCAGTTACAGTCAGAGCCTGCTCATTTAATTGTTTTCCAATTGCTCCTCACGAACTGCTCTATCCAGCAGAAACAACACGCTAAACTAAACAAACTCACCTCTGTTTCGTTCCCACAGCTCCGCCCACTCCCATCGCCCCGCCCGAGCTCCTGGCCGTTGGCGCCACCTACCTGTGGATCAAACCCAACGCCAACAGCATCATCGGGGACGGGCCCATTATCCTGAAGGAGGTGGAGTACCGCACCACCTCAGGGAACTGGGCCGAGAGCCACGTTGTGGACTCCCCCACCTACAAGTTGTGGCACCTGGACCCGGATGTGGAGTATGAGATCAAGGTGCTGCTGTCCAGGCCCGGGGAGGGAGGCACGGGGCCCCCGGGGCCACCACTCGTCACCAGGACCAAGTGTGCAGGTGAGTGAGGCTTTCTCTTCTTTTCTGTTTTAGGTTTTTACTTTCACTCCACCTTTGTTCTTCTTTCATACTCCGTGTTTCCGCCCACACATCAGCTCATTATGACCCACATCTGTCAGATGTGTAGAATATCATGTGGCTGTCGATGACATGACAGGGTGAACAGAGAAAGAGAAAGATTGCATAAAGAGCCAGACGAGGCTGAATGGATCTACAATGTACAGCTAAAGTCTACAGATTCTTTCTCTTTGCTTTGTGAAGACAAACTCTGATCTGCGATTTAAGTTTATTTTCCATCTTTAACCTTGGACCTTTCTTCTTCTTTGTTTTCGATCCTTCAGTACCACGCGTCTTCTCTCTCCGACACAGCGCTTTATATAAGTCACCTCAGTCAGCAATCGATTATACAAGTTACCTGTTGTTTTCAGTCAACCCCTCGTGGTTGTATGTGGTATGACTGACTATTGTGATGGCTCATTCTTGGGTAATGGATGCATCAGTTCTTTTATTCAGGTGAACACACACACAGTGCCATGACCTCATGTTATATGTATGGACATTGTTTACAGCATACTCATACAGTGTGGACCTTAGCCCTGTGTTTATTGTTGTTACCATGACAACGGGGTCCAGTCCAAGTCCATGTGGTTGTTGATATATTGGAGAACTCATCTTCCTTTCTCTCCCTCCATCACTCTGCATCTTCATCTTCATCATCCTCATCCTTCTTTTCCTTCTTAAGTCACATTTACCTCATCCCCTTCTCCACTTCCCCCTCCTCCTTGATTCACTGCTCTTTGATATATTTTCCTTTTTAAGTCTGTTTTCCTTCTTTCTCTCCTTCATCCAGTCCTTTGCTCCTTTGTCCTTTCATTTATTACATTCCTCCTGTTTTCTTATTCCACTCACTCTTCACTTCACTCCCTCTCTTTCTCTTTGTGTCATTGTCACTCAGCCACTGCATCCCTGGAGCTTTCTAAGATGCAAACAGAGACAAAAGCCTTTGTCAGTGATTTTGTTTTTCATCCTGAAAGGAGGAGGAGAAGAAGGGATGAGGGGAGTAAGAGAGAAAGGGGGGGGGTGAAGCTGATGTTTGGAAAAGAAAGACCTGTATCTGACCTCAATGTCAGTGTGGAGAGAGGGGGTTCATTTCATGTCTGCTTTTAATGAGGCTTGTGTATGTGTGTGTGTGTTTGTGTGTGTTTGTGTGTGTGTGTGTGTCTCATAAATTATATGAGGAATTTTGTCGGCAGGTGTTTTTGTTTGATTTGGAAAAGGGATTTGATCTGTCGGTGCTTGTCTGTTTTTCACGTATTTATATTTGTATTGTATTTGCATAACCTCACTTGTGCTTGTTGCACTGTGTGTGTGTGTGTGTGTGTGTGTGTGTGTGTGTGCGCGTGCGCGTGTGTGTGTGTTTACCTGAGTGTCACGATATATCGCAAAACATGACGATACGTGTTGTTGAGGTGAAAAACAGGGGTGCCCAATATGTCGATCGGAGTGCCGGTCGATTGCCTGCCTGCAACGACTCAACCGGCGCCTGTCATGGGAGAGAGAGAGAGAGATATTTTTTTTCTTTTTACCAAAACCCGTTATTTACAGTAATTTAATATTTACATCTTGTTCACATAATAAATAAGTTACATTTTGTAAATTCATAAAAAATAAATAAATGGGTAAATCCTGTGTAAAATGTAGTTATTCATCTTGAATGGAGCAGATAATGTTGTTGTAGCACCAGGTGTTTTTAAAAGACTCCAGATCACTGATATGTTTAAAAAAAACCTGTATTCCAGCTTAAGATGGCATCCTGTCTATCTCTGTCTTTCAGCCTGTTCTTTCTGCTCACATAAATAGCCAGTTTGGCCTCGCTGTAGATACAATTTTAAAGCTGCCATTTTTCTTTGTTATGTTTATTGTATTTTGTACCCATGATAAAAACCCTCTCGTTAAACACAATTCCAAATTGACTAAAATCAATGATAAAAGAGTGAAGAGCTCTCTGAGTCTCTTACACGCAGTAAAAATGTTGAAAAGGGCAGTGGCAGGAAGGGAATTTGTTGGACAGAACAGGGTCAAGGACAGAGATGAAGGAGTTTGAGGCGAGGGCACTGTGTAAAATCCTTCCCTAGAGGTTGACGGTATGTTTTTTGAGGGGAGGTTTGTATAATATCCTCCACTGTGGTCTGGGTTCTATTTGTCCTCTGAGTTTCCCAGACCAAACAGTGGGGAGTCATTTGCTCAGTCCATTCTTGTTTGTCGTTTTGACAAGGCTAATGTACAAAGTATTTTTGTCTGTACTCTGCAGCGTCTGGCTAGTGACTGTGGGCAGGGAGCCGGTCAGGTCTCCCAAGCCCTGGGCTCAGGAGGATCTCTGGGAAGGGGTCGCTGTGGTTTGGTGTGGCTTCCCTCTTTGGTGTCTCAACAGCAGTATTTTTTTCTTTCATGGGGAGCTTCCCCCTTCAGAGATCTAGGATCTTTGCTGCCATGTGTGTTGACCTCAGTCCGAGCAGAGAGCCGAGGGCCACGGCGTCGTTCAGGGTTGGCCCCATTGCTGCCACCAGCTGGTGTAGTTGTTTTGTCTTAGAGCTGCAGAGTGTTGCCGTCAGTGCAGGGGTGTGGCTGCTGCTGACAGCAGCAGCCACACAAAAGTTTTTTATAATATCTGTTCAAATATCCTCTTTATGCTGGTTTTTGATAAAAACAATGATATCATCAGCATAAGCTGATAAATCAATGCCTCTATTAGAACCTGGTAAAAGTAGACTTTGTATCCTGAAAGAAATTTCTTTCAGTAGAGGTTCAGGGGAGAGTGTGTAGAGCCTCCCCGACAGAGCACAGCCCTGTCAGACACTTCTACACACTCTAAAAGGAGCTCACAGACCACAATTAAGCTTCAGCACACTCTCAATGTCATTGTACACCAGCGCTGAACCCAAACTTCCCCATTACTTTCCACAGGAAGTTGTGCTCAACGCAGTCCAAAGCCTTTTCCTGCTCTATTGCAGTCAGTCCAGTGTTTATACCCAGTGAGCTGGAGACCTCCGAAACATCTCGAATGAGGTATACCTTGTCTACCATAGACCTGCCGGGCACACAGTAGGTCTGGTCCCTATGGATGACCTGCTCCATAGCTCCCCTAAGTCTGGTGGCAAAGGTCTTGGACAGAAGCTTGTAAGCCATGCAGAGCAACAACACATGGCGCCAGTTCTTGATGTACTGCAAGTTTCCTTTTTTGGGCAGGAGTGTCAGCAACACAGAGGTCAGACTTTCATTAAAAACATCTAAAATGTCAGTTGCTTCTGTCCCAAAAGGCTTTGTAAAATTCCATGGTCAGGCCATTGATGCCAGGTGCTCTCCGTCCCTGCATGCTCTGCAGGGCAGTGTGAAGTTCCGCTAACCTCAGTGGCTCATTTAGCCAGGAGTTTGTTACCGCGGAGACTTGAGGAAGCTAACTGCAGAACTTTTCTTGCAGTGAGTCTTTCTCAAGCTCTGAGGAGTAGAGGGAGGAATAAAAATCGACGGCCTGTCTTCTTATCTGGCTTGGTTCCGTTAGTTCTTGCCCCGTCTCCGATAGCAGTGCGTGGATTACCTTCTTCTGTCCGTTCCTCCTCTCCAGACCAAAGAAGAAGCTAGAGGGAGCATCCATCTCGGTGATGTCCTGGTACCGAGACCTGAACAGTGCACCCTGAGCTTTACTTTCTAGGAAGTCGACTAAAGCCATTTTTTTTACTTTGAGGATTTCAATATATCCTCAATCTGCTGTGGACTCTGTCATTTCTTCTAGTTCCACTATGTCACTCTCCAGGTCTTTTACAGATCTGGTGATGTCTTGTGAAATTAAGAGTGTGCTGTTGACAGAGGAGTTTAATTTCAGTCTTACCATGGTTCCACCACTGCGTAAGACTGGTCAAATTGCCCTTCCTCCATGTAAAAACATTCCAAAAGTACTTAAGAGCTTCTTAAAATTTTTTGTCGAGTGTTAAAATAGAATTCGAATTCCAGTAAGCACTTGGGTTTAAAATCTTTGATAAAAACTCGACTCAAAAGTAGGGAATGGTCTGTAAAACCTACCAGTGATGTTTGTGATCTTACATGTTTTGAAAATATTAAAATGGTGGTTAAAACAATAAAATGGTCAAGTCTGGCAGAGGAGATTGTGTTCTCTCTGAGGTGGGACCATGTATAACTGTCGGCTGTCTGCGTGCATCCTCCTCCATATGCTCAGCATATGTCCCAGTCCCAGACACTTACTACAAAGAGTAACCTCGAGGCACCACCCTGTTATCAGGGACCAACAACCAAATTGATGGTTATCAAATCAAATCAAAAAGTTCAGAAAGTTGAATATGAGCGCTGACTGTTGGAGTTCTAGCTGTTTTTATGAATATAACCACAATAAGCACAGACTACGACATGTTAAAATTATAACAGGGTTTATTAATATAGCAATAGTTATCTTTCAACAACATCACTTAATTATCAACACTATCATAATTCAACTATACTAACAGACATACATTACAAAACAATACAAGTAAACACATAAAACATGGAGTGTGTGAATGATGTAACCACAGAAACCAAAATGGACCCAGACCCAGTGTCCTGATCATGTAAATTTGATCAACTAGGGTGCCATTTATTGGCCCCTGTCCTGATCAAAAGGATGGGGGGTTTGGGGGAAGAGCCATTTGTTGAGGGCCATAAACTTCAGCTCAGGCTTCTCTGTCCTTGTAGAGCACATGGCATGAAATCCCAACAGTTGGTTTGTGGGGCGTGGGGAGGTATTTTCACTTATTTTGTTCATTTTTGGTCCAAAGTAAACTGCAAGGAAGAAGACTGTCCATACACTGTTTGACCATTTGGCTAACGTGAAGGAACTGTGTCCAGAACCTTGGTGCTGTGGAGCCAGCACTGATGCTGGAAGGACTAAGGCTTGACTAAGGGTGGAACATTCTTTATATAGGATGACGGAGAATTTGTTGGCATTCAATCAGCTTTGAAATGGTTGAGGTCACTGCCTTAACTTGGATTGTTGGGATGGTGATGAAAGGGACTTTGAAAACCAAAGACCTCTCCTCTCCTCCTCACCTCTTCTCTCTCCCACCTCCAGTTGTTCCCTAACCTATCTGTCGTGTGTGGATCTCCTTCGTTCATCCTTGGCTGATCTCAGACACACACACACAAACACTCCCCCCGACTTTTCACCATCCTCCCTGCTCCTTTTTCATCTTTGTCTCTTTCTATTTGTCCTCTCCTTAATCTTCCGCTCCTCTATCTCTCCTCCCTTAAACTCAACATTCTCCAAAACATAAAAAGTGAATGCTCGCGGCCTCTATAAATATGTGCTGTTTGAGGTTAGTGTAGCATCCTGGTCTGACCTCCTCCGCAGGCCTCTCCTTTCTTCTCCTCTCCTCTCCTCTCCCTTGCTTGTGTAATATTATGTGAAGGATCATAATTTAAGTGTTGGCTAATATGTTTCCCCATAAAGACCAACTTTTATTTTACCTGCCGTCCATAAATCCTCCTTAAGCATCTTCTTCCTCTCTTATATGAGACAGATGCTGATCTGAATGTTGGCGGTTACTCTGCTCTCTGTAAAGACTTCATTCACCTGTAGTGCAGCAGATACTGTAACTGTGTAGGGAAATTGTTCAGGTTTGGATACAAAAAACAAAATTGGCACGGATGCTCCTTGGGGGTCACTCTATTGATCAAGCCCATTAGCCATGTGAAAATCACAGACATGAACTATTCGAATGGTCTTGGTGTCAAACATACATTTATGACTATGTAGAATCCACATTTATAACTCTAGAATTACTCAGAAGCTTCCCTGTACCGCAATCTTATGGAATAATCATAATAATCTGTTGTAATAGAGATTAGGCTCAGCTAACATGTATGGTAGAAGGATTTAGCAGTGGTAGGGTGTAGGGGTGTAGTAGATGTGGTAGCCCTACTTTTGATCAGCAGTCAGCCACATCCTCTTGATGGACTCCACTCAAACTGGAACTTGTCCTCACTACTTGCCAAACTGGCTCCAAAAAGCTGAAGTCAGCATTAACTCATCCATGGTCCACATGGAAGAGGGAAGCCAGAAGTTTACCAACAGAATGGATGTCAAAGCACAACCAGGGCACACTGGTGACACCTCTGCTGTGGAACTCAGCATGAGGTTCAGTGTCAGCAAAATAACCTGTAGTTTTGTCCCAAATGCTGTCTAATACAGGCCCTGCATCAGTTAGTTATGATAGATTAGACTTCGATGTGTAGTTAGCAGTGCCTTAATTGACAGGGTGTGCCAACCCGGGATAGCCGAGCCAAGGGTAATGGTGCTTTACCTGACTTTGCATTTAGTTACCTGGATGGTGTACAGATCGCACAGTACTTAAATGGCACTGGATGAACGATTTGAATAGGTGTAGGCCATTTTTTTATTTGTAATGTCCGAACCTAGTTGTATCCCATACCTGAATGTTCACCACCACACGAACAAGATGGCTACACCATGATTGCGACCAGTGTTCCTCTTTTTCATGCCATCAATGAACTACCAATTGTTCTGGATCCAGCAATAGTTGATGAGGGTGGTGGAATAGAAGATACACTTTGAAGGAACAAAGCAAAGTACCACCAGAGCTGCCGCCTTCTGTTCACTAACACCAAATTGGATTGGGTGAGAAAGAGAAGAGTTGATGTTGAGCGTACTCAGCCAGGAGAAGGCCACATTACGCTGAGAAGGACCAGCCATGGAGGTTGAGAGTCTGAATGCTTCCAAAATGAAAGAGAAGCTCCAGCATCTGAACTGAGGCAGATTATGATGATGCATCTTAATGAGACTGAATGGATGTGCCCAAAAGCTAAAGTGATGGAGACCATTGTGCCCTGGTTGTACTTTGGCATCCACTCTGTTGGAGAGCTTCTGGCAGTAACACTCCTGCCCCATGTGGACCATGGATCAGTTCATGCTGACTTAATCATCACCATGGACATTGTATGGCAGTCTGACATACTCCATCGCACACAGAAACCCTGACCGACCACTGCGAGCCAACTCTGTGACGCACTGGCCCAGATACACATGTACATGTGGTACACCTGAATAACTTCTTAGAGTGAGCTGTGGCTGAAGGGTTAGAGCAGGCATGTCAAACATACGGCCCGCGGGCCGTAACCGGCCCGCCGGGTGATTTCATCCGGCCCGGGCGCATGTCACGGATGATTTCATCCGGCCCGTGCGCATGTCACGGAAAACGAGTCTTTACCGAACGGTAGATATTTGTATGTATTGAGCGTCTTTTACTTTGAAGGGCAGCCAAGCAGTATCAAACCACGTAATTTCCTGTTTACCGTAAGTACCCCATCCATCTGGGGCTGCTGCTTTGACGTCGTCATCACCGAGTCGGCAGGTCGTTGGTGTGCGAACGGAGTAGTCTGAGGGGCAGGAGAAGAACCGCGGAGGCGCTACAATGAATGGAATGGTTTGGGGCCTCCTCCACCACCCGCCGAGCTCCATGGAGTCGGACAACAAAAGTTTCCAGCCCTGGAGAGACTACATGGGACTGTCCGAGATCATCAGAGACATCCTGGCACCGAGCAGCGGCGCCGCTCGTTCCGCGGCCAAAGCTCCGCGCCTGCAGGAGCCCGAGGACCTCTGCAGGGAGGCCGTGCGTTTTGACCGCGCGCCAGGGGCCAACTATGCGGTGCGATGCGACCCCCACCGGCCTGTCACTGGTGTGCTCCGCGTGATCCAGTGCGCCCCGGGTGTGCTGGATCTCAAGCAAGTGCCCAAAGTGAGCCAGGGGCCCAAAGTGCGTCCCCGTGGGCCCTCACCATCCCAGCCGCCCCCTCCTCCCCCTCCTCCCCCTCCTCCTCCTCCTCCTCCTCCTCCTCCACCAGAGCGCAAGTTCTGCAGCTTCTGCAAACACAACGGCGAGTCGAGCGCGGTGTACGGGTCCCACTGCCTGAAGAACGAGGTCGGGGAGGTCCTGTGCCCCTACCTGCGCCAGTACGTGTGTCCCCTCTGCGGAGCCACGGGGGCCAGGGCCCACACCAAGCGCTTCTGTCCACGGGTGGACAGCGCCTACAGCTCGGTGTACACCAAGTCCTGCCGCTGAGGCCCCAAGAGGAGGCAGGCAGCAACAGACACTTACAGAGAGGCCTCTGTCATTTGTGTGTGTGTGACGTGGGGTTGGGTTTTTTTACTTTTTTTATTTTTATTATCTCGTGTGTGTTTTGGCTTTGTTTATTATTGCATGCTTTTACTGAGGCCTCCTGTCAAGCTGCTGGATCCCTCCAAGGCCCCACAAAGTAGGTGGAATTTATCTATGACGGCTGCCACACAATGTTTGGGAGGTGACCTGCAAAATTGTTTGTTTTATCTATATATATATGTATACATATTTTAAAACGTGGCCATTTGATATCTATCATCATCCTCAATATCATGCCCATGCATTGAAGGATTCCAACACTAATATCAAAACTTTGTCAGTCATGTCACCTTGTACTGCTTATCCAGTGTTCTGGGTGGCAGGGTCATCATTGGTTATTACTACTTCACGTAAACATCATGTGACCATGTAAACATTTTAAATTTTTTTTTAATCTGAGTAACATGTTCTGGCTAGGATGCATGTGTAGTACCAGTTCTGGAGGCATGTTGTTTTTATTTCGAATACTGTAAATGGCTTTACTTTGAAAAGGCCGCCTCAGCTCTTCTCGCTTTGTGACAAAAAAAATCTGTGTGGATATTCTTGTATGACAAATATTATAGATGTCCAAAGTGAGTAAATGTGTGTTTGTATCCTGTGTCATCAACGCTCCTTTTTATTCAACCTGACCTGTTGACAAACCAGCAATATCCAATCACACTTACTTGGTGATACTCGCATTTCATCAACTTTGAGCTTTATTTGGGAAGAACCATGAAATCAAAGTGAACATCCCAGCTGCCAGTGAAAAGTAGGAATACATTGACATCAAAGGTCTGTAACAACAGAACACACGTTTCTTTATACCTTTGAACCACTGGGGTAAATCTGCCTAACTAACCTCATTGAACTCCTCAGCGTTTGGACCTTCTTGAAGTTTTACTGCCACGGTGCAGGTTCTCCAACTCCCGGTGTGTGGACATGACCTTTTGACTATAGGGATAGAAGATGAGAGGAGACATGTTGCAGGTCAGTTGCTGCAGAACTCAGATTTACTGCCGTTAGACTCAAACATAGGCTCAAGATGTGTAAAGAGAAACGCCATCAGAAAGGTAAAGTATAAAAAATGAGGAAAGTAGCAGGAGAAAACACCCCTGAATGTCTGTCAGTCATAAATTGATTGTAAAGGTCCAGTGTGTAAGATTTACATGAGGTTTTTTCTACATGTCTATCAACAGATTATCAATTGAGTACAGAGCAGTTTGACTGTTCTATAATAATCACCTGCATTGTACATCTCAAATAGTTATATTATTATTACCGGTTGCCTGGTTTTTACAGAAGCCCAGATTGGACACACGCTTCTGGGTTTTTGTAAAGGTCTCTTACATCCTGGTAATGGGGTACAGCATGCAACTTGACAACTAACACACCTTCACACTATACCTTTAAAGTCCAGGTGACTCAATATCTGTTTGTGTTGTCGCATAAACTTCAACCTCATCAGTCACTGTGCAGACTCGGATTCAGTTCAAACTTCGCATTGAACCAAGTACAGTTCAAGTGATGCTTTCTTGCTCTTTGCATCAGAAATGGAGCCACAACTTCACATCTCTTGTCCTCACATTATTTTTGAGTTCATACGCCTCAGCTATCAATATTTCAGTACTGGGTCAGGCAAGGTGCACTGATTCAAGAGAGATGATTCTACAGGTGCCGATTAGTCTGCAGCTGACAGAGCTGATGTCACACCTCAGCCAATTAGAGCCCAGAGGTGGACGTGAGGGGAGCGAAACTAACCAATGGTATTAGAAGTGAAAAGTTCAACTCTAAAAGAGGAACAGGGAGGAGACAGAGGTTGGAAAAAAGGGACATGCATGAAAGACAGGTGGGAGGAGGGGTAAAGGGGCATTGGGGGATTTTCCAACTACTTTTTATTGCAAGTAATTGCTTTTAAAAAGGTAAACACGGGACATTCCTTAACTTATTCAGATTGATATATTATGGGCAGCTATTGGTATGTGAAGTGACTCAGGTCACACATTACTGGTAAACAATGGTGGTGTCGTGTGTGTATAGGGAGCCTATGATCTTAAGTGCTCAGTTCACAATGTTTGGAAAGTTTTCTCCTGCTATTTTGATTTGAAAAGAGGATTTCAGAGACTTACTTTATAGAGGAGAGTTCTCTAATCAGTCCACGGATCAGATCAGTGGCGTCCTCAGGACCATCTGAGGAACCAGGATTCCTCTCCCTCTCCTTCATCTCCTCGTCACTGAATGAACATAGTAACACGAATTACAAAAGGTTAGAATGGATGAGAAGGAGAGATAAGTTCAATACATTTGATAAACCCTCCACACTCCATCCTTACTTCAGTACAATCGTGTTCAGCTGTGAATCGGAGATGTAATCGAAACATCCAGATCCAGAGAACAGGTCAGTGGTGGTGGTTCTGGTCCAAGTCTGCTCAGCTGCCACCTGACGAGGAGCATCCTCAGCATCACACTGTGGCCAACAAAGTGAAGTCATTATCATTCAAACTCAAAATGCGTTGTTTGTTCATTTAGGGCCACAGTTCAAACATGGCAGTGTCCATAGAGAGGATCAACTCCTAATGTAACATAATGGGCTCATTTAAAGAAAAGTTTTAATTATAATTGTTACAGTTTCTAAGCTAATTGTTGAGTATATATATATATATATATATATATACGGGTATATGAGAAGTATATATAAAACACATAAAACAGAAAAGTGTAGCAAATCCTAACATTTCAAGAGGATTGAGTGTCATTACTCACTTGGTCCTTCCCTTCTGAGCCAATAGGTGTCGCTGCAGCATCACTGTTACACTCAACAGGTCCAGTGAGTGTGGATGGAGTCCTGGCTGCTTCAGTTCCATCAGTGGCATCAGCCACCATGTCTTCCTCCAGCTCACTGCTTGTTCTGCTCTGTGTGTTCACCCGCAGATCAGCAGCCTCCTTCTTTTCATCACCCTCGGAGTTTTCCTTGATGGCAGCATCACAACCTGCTTCTGTGGACCCTTCTTCTTCTGTCTTAGGTGTTTCAGCTGATACTTCAGTTGTGCCCTTCTCGGGTTCCTGCTGCTTCTGATTCGCCACATGCTCCGACACTGGGTCCCGTGTGTGCGGATCTGACTTTGGCTCAGCACTTAGTTCAGGCTCCGCCTCTCTTTTAGCCTCTGAGCTGACTGGATCACACGCAGTGCTGATCTCATCCGAGTGTGTGACTTGGACTGCAGTCTCTGTCCTGTGAGTTCACAAACCATTTTACAGTCAAAATTATGAAAGAAACTCATATATATTCACATCTGTTTTTGTGAGTATGGATGGAGGTGTAATATTCTCATTTCAATGATACATCTTGTGTATCGGACGATCATCTGAACTGAAATGCATCTGTTGTAGTTGATTTACTATGAGCCCATGAAGCAGAGCTTCTGAAAGAAGGCAGGGAAGAAAGGAATTTGATAATTGAAACTCTGATTTTTTTTTTAAATGGGTTTCCTTAGGTTTTGTTAAATGAGTCTGATGAAAAAGATAAATAAACTTTGAGCTCATTGGCTCAAACAGACATAAGGTGGTGAGTGAGAACTGAATGAAAAACACAGCTTCAGACAAAGTAACACACTTTTTTGATTGCGAAAAATGTGAATTTTCGCCCTGGATATTTAGCCAGGCCGGTGTTTTGGCATCCCCTTGTTTACACAGAGCTCACTGTCGTGTTATAGAAAGACATTCACTCTCCCAGACCTGTCATTCCCTCCACGGTGTCTGTACCTGAGTGTCCCTGCCTCACTCTGCTCTGTGACACAATCTGCTGGGATGGTCGGAGGTGAGGATGGAACCAGTGAGGAGATGGTCTGTTCCTGAGCCACGAGGTCTCCTGCATTATCATCACAAATGTGTGTCTCAGCTCCCTGCGCTCTGCTCGGCCCATTCTCACGCTTCTGTGTCTGTAAGAAGTGACTCCGCTCCTTCTCTGTCAGATTACACATGCCCATCCTTCTCTTCTTATTGGCCGGTAACCCCACCACTGCCTCCTTTGGGACTTCCTCGACATGGATTCTCTCTGAATCACACTGGGAGGCTTCATTTGCATCCGGTTGTTTCTCCGGTGCAGCTGCACAGGATCCACCATCCGCCTCAGAGGTGGGTGAGAACACCTGCAGCTGATCTGGAGATAGAGGTGTGACTCCCTGCTGTGTTGTTTCCTCCATTCCACTCTTGTTGGCACCAGTATCAGTGTTTAGTCCACAGCCCTCCAACTCAGAGGCATTACAGGGAATGGTGACAGAGGACTCTTCTTGCCCTTTGATAGCTTTCACATCTGTCAAGCACATGTTCGTATCCTCTGTATGTTTCACATCTCTAGAATGGTCTTGTTTAAGGAGACAGGGCTGGTCAACTGCTTCATCCTGTCCGGGTGTAATGGAGGGACACTCCTGCAGAGGGGACAGGGGATGCGGAGGTGGAGCGACCTCTGTTGTGTTCTCTTCTGTTGTGCCCTGGCATTTAAAAAAAGAGATATGGTGCCTTGTAGCGATGTTTCAATCACACGAATCACATGTTGATAAAGAGGAGCTTGGACCTCATCAGTCTGAGGGACGTCATCACACTGATGTTTCCGCTTCCTTGACCTCAGTATCCAAGGCTGTGCTTCAGATGAGCTGTCTTAAATCAGAAGGAGCTGCTCAGTTAATCCAACACACACACACACACACACACACAGACACACACACACACACACACAGTCTTGCAATTGACTGGCATTTCCTCAATCACTAACCTGAACTTTTGGATTCAAGGTTGATCTAAGTCTCACCTTAAATTAATCTTAAATGCAACACAAGATTAATCTTCACGTTAAGCTGTGTTAACCTAACTTAAACCTGATCTTAACCTAAATTCAGCCTGACATAATCCATAATTTAGATCTTACCAGAAAGAAACATCAATCTTACCTTCACCTAACCTTACCCTAAACCTATCCTAAGCATCAACCTACATCTAACCTAACTTGATCTAAAACTTAACTTTAACCTTAACTTAATCTACAGTTATCCTGAATCCAAACCATAATCTTATTTTAAACTAACATTAAGTCAACCTGTACCTAAACAAACCTACCATACCAAAATCGTGTCTTCAAAAAGACAGACAGACAGACAGACACACACACAAACACGAGTGTTGACTGAAGTTCACACTATTTCAGAAAAACCTTGTTTACCTCTGTTCATCTCCCCTTCGGCCATCATCACTACTTAAAAAGACAAATAAAAAATGTATTTAATAAGAGCTGATGTGAAAATGCACCATTCAACTACACAGAACACTTTCCCATTCGTATGGCTAATGTTTAGCATCAAGCTAAGTATCTAATTCACAATTTTAAACCAGTGGAAAAACTGTGAATGTGCTTGGAATTAGTTAAATATCAAATAAATTACGCTTACTTTATTGTGTTGTAGATGTGGCTTCTGAACTGTGGTTCAAATTATTAATTTACGCAGATACCGTTTTTTTCACGTTCTCTTTGGATTTTCTCTCAAATGCATCCCTGTGCTGGAGATATAACGTTACGTCAAGGTTTACGTCAATAACTGGCGTGTGTAGTCCAGCCGTAAAGCGCGACGTGCGTTGCCATTGGAGACGCAATCGAGGAAGTAAATTCCACAGCGTACCTTTCTTGTTTTGACAGTTCGGGGAGACATTTAATACACACACATACACGTCTTTCACCTCCTGCTGTTTTTATTTCTCACCAGGTTTCGACTGGAACGACCGACGGGACTCTGCTGTGACACGGACAACACGGTACGTGAAGCTGAGTGACTCGACTTAAACAGCATGTCTGTACCTACAGAGAAGTGCTGTGTTGTGTTAGCTGTTAGCTAACAGGGACACTAAAGCTAACTTCACATAAACAAACCAAGGTGGGCGGATTGTGGCACAAACTGGCAGTGCTGGTTCCACCTTGCTGGTTAACGCGTAATCTCGTGTCCCTGGTTGTGTCTTGTCTTTTAATGCGTCACTTCATTTTCAGGTGAACTCTCATTAAGAGAGAATCGATGAGTCGCAACCGGAACCCGCCTCCCCGGGGTCACGGGGCAGCCCGGGCCAAACAGGTAACACCCGCCCTATCTAATAATGACAAAGCAATTTATTAATCTTTTGCCAACCACCCCCTGAAAAATAGCCTTCTGCACACATCAATAATCTTTATTGCTCCTTCTACTGTTGTTTATCTTTCCTGTATCTTTGTATGTATGTATATATATATATGTTTCCATATATGTGTATGTATACATATTCAAAAGCCAAGGCGGGAAGCCATTAACGATGTCAGTTGTGCTTGAGTAGAATGACAGTTCAGATATATCTGATTTCTGATTCTGATATCTACTGTGTATATGTCAACAGAAGGTATGACTCAGCATCTCTAATCTCTCCCTCTCTCTGTCTCCCTCTCCCTCTCCCTCTCCCTCCCTCCATCCTTCTGTCCTCAGATGGGGCTGCTCCTTGACCTGGACCCCAACGGAGGGATGGATGATGAGGGTAACGATGAGGACCTGGAGGCAGAGCTGCTGAACCTCATAGGCGGAGGTGGAAAAACACCGCAGGGGAAGAAAAGTGAAGGAAGAGGTGAGCAAGTCTGTCTCGTCTGTCATTAGAGATCTCACCCCCAAGTGGACATGAAAAAGAAAACAACTTTAAAAGCTTCCTCAATCCGCCTTATCTAGTTCAGTTCATTCCTGGTTGGTGTTCACTCTCAAATGTATAGAAATA
Source organism: Chascanopsetta lugubris (assembly GCA_016785325.1). Taxonomy (NCBI): domain Eukaryota; kingdom Metazoa; phylum Chordata; class Actinopteri; order Pleuronectiformes; family Bothidae; genus Chascanopsetta; species Chascanopsetta lugubris. Next base: position 13,290 of record JAFBJT010029692.1, on the reverse strand, counting down.
TACTGGACAATAATGTAAAAAAATCCATATTTATATATGTATGTCTGGATACACAACAAAAATGTATTGCCCCCTGCTCTGTCAGACTAATGCTTGAATCTGCACAGTAGTTAAATGACTTTTTCACAGCACAGTAATCAAACACAGGTTGAATTGATAATGACACATTGAAACATTAATACTAACCACCAGAAATATTTATAGCATTTTACCATGAGGCTGGTAACCCTCCCTTCCCTAAAAGAGCGGCAAGGTGTCGGCTTTCATGCGCTGCTGGGCAATGAAGGAGATGATGAGAATGAGGAGCCATAAAGTGTTGGCCTTAATTTCCATTGGGACGTGCAAGTGCTGGTTACTAGCCTGATTTGTATCGACATTTCTGCAACAAATTGAAACATTGCATAAATACAATCTCACAAAGGCCTACTGATTTCAATGGGCAGGGGATTTGCCTGGTGTGTTTACAAATGCCAACCAAAAAATCCTGCATAGTGTACCTTTAATCATTTATTATGGCATTGGTGGTGCTTATGTTGATACTTGTTGAACACAAATTGACAAATGTCTTAACTATCAAAGGAAAAGAGATCATTCAGGTATGAAACCATGAATTGACCTTTTGTGATCTGGACTCTCAGGATGGATGGATGGTAATACCAGGTCTGAACCCCCAAAGTCTTCTCTGTCAGTCTTTACTTTGTGCAGGTGTTCACAATGTGATACAGTGTCTAAGTCTGGATCCATTTCTCTGTGTTCAGCCCCTGTTCACATGGCTGAAATCGAGCGAATGGCCGCACTTTGTATGAAAGACCTGGATGATGACGACATCGGGGATGATGATTTGGATGATGAAGATTTGCTGGTAACAGATTCCTTCTTCTTACACTGTTTATTTGCTTAGCATATTTTTTGTTCAATCTTCAACAAAAATGCCACATCCTCTTTGCTGGTGTTGGCTTGGTTGCTTCATCTAATCATCCACTCTGTGATAGTAAACATAGATTTAACATTGCACAAAATTGACACTTGTCTTGGGCTCTTATATAATTTTCTTTTTGATATTTCCAAAAAAATATATTATTGTCAGGTTTAGTCCACTTCACTATGACGCGGCTAACAATAGCTCATCCATTGTTTTCATGTCTGTGGACACTTCCGTTTCATTCACAGGCAGAGCTGAATGAAGTTTTGGAGGATGATGACGAGACAGCTCCTGCTCCCAGTCCTCCTGCTGTCTCACCAGCTGCTCCCAAAGTGATCGTCTCATCCCGCACTGCTCCTCCTGCTGCTCCCACTGCTGGAACTGGGCTGGAGGCTCGCCTCTTGGAGCGGATTGAAATGTATCAGGCTGCCATATCTAATGCCAAGTCTGCAGGGGAGAGCAGCAAAGTTCGACGATACGACCGTGGGTTAAAGGTAAAGGGAATTGTTAGTGATGGAGTTTTGTTTCTATTATTGCTGCTGTTTTCCATTGTTAGCTGTTGTGTTTTTTTCCTCTCGCCCTCTCTCACCATGCCCTCCTGTTCTGTCATAATAATGATGTTAACAACAACAATGGCAACAATAGATACAAATGATGTATCAAATGGAGTTATATAATTGCACTCCTCTGTTGCAAAACAAATCTGGGACATTGTGGTATCCAGGTCTCCCATACTCAATCCTAAATGCTGGACTGAACACATACATGCAGTGCATGTTAAATGTTTTATATTTGAGAAAGTATGTTTTCACTTTGACTTTACAAGTCTTTGTAAGACTTTACATATGTTCATGATTCCTCTCCTCTTTAATCCGTAGACTTTACAGTCCATGTTAACATCTGCCAAGAAAGGAAAACCGGTCAATGAGGAGGAGATGCCTCCCCCTGTTGCTATCGGTGGAAAATCAAACACCACTGCAGAGACCGAAACAATCAAGGAACGAGAACTGCCAGAGCCAACCCTGATGCCCTCTCCACCCATCAATCAGAAACCACTGAGGGATGCTCCGCCATCTGCCCCTAACGCAAATCCGTCTCTACTGACCCTGCCCCAAAAGCCTGTTGCTGCCACGACCCCAGATACACCTGCGATCTCTCCACTCACTCCCAGCCAGCCTCATGCACAGCACAGTGGTATATTGATATAATAACAGGCTTTTTTTTTGCTTTTGTTGTGACATCAGCTAGATCAGAAAGTGGAATGAAAAGCATATTGGCTTTTCAGCAGTTTCGGGAAAAGTGTGATGTACGCAGAGTGCCCTCCTGTTGCAGAACGTTGTGATGTTTGACTAGAAACATAAATACACAATCCCACCCGTACAGCCCATTTAACAGGAAAACAAACAAATATGACTCCCATGAACATTCCTAATGTTAAACATAATTCTTTTCATTTCTAATTGAAAATACTTCTCACTGAAATGATTCCCAGTAAGTGTCAAAGTGAACTCAGCTTCATTTGTTTACTGTTGTTTCTATTAAGTAGCACTTTTAAAGTTGTTTGACTGTATCAATGTGTATTCGATAGACACACAATCCTCTTATTTCTTTATCTAATCCAGAGCAGAAGCAGGCATTGTTGTCCAGACAGATGGAGTACAAGTTGGCTGCTATCAGTGCGAAACAATCTGGAGATATTGACCAGGCCAAACGGCTCTACATCATTGCCAAGGTAACACAGCCAATGTCAGGCTATCGCTTCTTTTTATTTGACGAGACTTGTGAGAGAAAGTTAATCATATTTGTTTCCTCCTCTTTGCAGAAGATGGACACGCTAGCGGAGGCTATGGACAGAGGTGAACCAGTAGATCTGAGCTCACTACCTCCCCCTCCTGGTCAGTGTTAACTCTTAAAAGGACATGCTGATGCTGTTTGCTTTTCTTGGTCGACTGACTTTGTCAGTTGATTATGTAATAATGATGATAATAATGCAATTTAAATTCTCCACTCTCATTTGATCATCTGCAGGAGAAGCTTTAGCAGAACAGCGTGAAGCTCCTCCACCCCAGTCTGCCCCTAGGCCTGCTGCTCCAGCTGCTCCTGCCCCCACCAGTGTGACACCTGCAGGTAGGATTCCTCCCCTGACAGGTCAGCATAACAGTGTGGGGTGTTGACTGATACTGTGTTCTTAGGGCTGTGAGTATTCGTTTTTACTTAAATCAATGATGACATTTTGAACCAATCTGCATTTACATTAGACATGTAAATCTTTCATTCACCACAATTGTAGTGTCAATTAACTTTTAATGTATGTATAGGAAACACAGTAATTGGTCAACTCATATGAATGTGAAAGAAAAAAGGTTTTAGTTGTATTTAAAATCAAAACGTTTTGTGTGTGTGTGTGTGTTTGTGCTTGCAGACCTTCCTGCTCCCACCAGTGTGGCAGAAGCCCTGCAGCAGAGGCTGGATATCTACAAGGCAGCAGCAGAGGGCGCAAAGGCCAAAGGAGATGATCGCAAGGCTCGCATGCACCAGCGAATTGTCAAGGTATTAAGCCATCCACCATGATAGAGCTGAAATTGAATATATAGTATATGTTATATTATATTCTGACTTATATACAAATTCTGACTTTCCTGATGAACAGGACACACCTGGCCTTGTCGTGTTGTTGGGCTGTGTGTTTTGTTTATTTCGTGATATTGTCGTGACTGCAAATAACTTCTGATGCTTTGACTGTAACTACAACTGATTCATCCACTGTCATGAATGTCGTACCTATTTTACTTGTATTTGGGGTCCTACATTTTGATTACTGTCTGTTCGGCCCCCTGTCTGTTCGGCCCACTGTATCAGACTCAGACACAGTAATGTTGGCTTGTCCAGGAAGTAGACAAGGTCTGTCTTTCTGCAATAAACAGTGCCTCCTACATGCACAGAACATTTACACAACTTACTAAAAGACAGGAGCACATGGAAAACACATATTATTACACCTTTAAATACATAAAAATCACAATATCACAACAATCTCAACAGAAGGATCAATCATATCATCACCTTTCTTTCCAGCAATACCAGGATTCCATCAAAGCTCATAAAGCTGGCCGCCCTGTCAGCTTGGCTGATCTTCCTGTGCCGCCAGGTAACTGAGTGAATCCATACGTTTGCCTCCAGGATGTCTTTACATCTAGTAAGTGTATGTGAATGAAATGTGTGTGTGTTAATCCTCTAGGATGTCCACCACTTCAGGGCTCAGAGGGGGATCAGCAGCAGAACTTTGCTGGTGTCCTGGAAACGGCAATGAAAATATATAATCAGGATCCAGATGCGGAGGATGATGAAGAAGGGGGTCCAACAGGGGCCGTCAAGGTAAAGCCAAGCACAGCCATAGAATGCAATGCCCAAGTGGAACTAATTAACAAAACAAATGAGAGATAAAAAGTCAATTCTTTCTGTGTGTCTGACATTTGGATCTTCACCTCACATGTTCCCCTCTCTAAAGCCTGCTGCCCGTCCTGCTGCCCAGAAAGCCAAATCTCCGGCTCCACAGGCCCCTGGAGGCCCTGCTGCTTTGAAACTGGGACCTAAAGGTGCGTATGTGATGTGATGCACTCTCACCTGTCCACATACGAAGAGCGTGCTAAATGTGCGAAAGCTTCAATTCCTTTTCTCTTAAACGTTACTGTAGCCCAGCAGCAGGTGGATTTCCTGTTGCTAAGGCGACAAGGGTTTTTACGTGCTGCTCTGCGCTCCAAACAGATGAAGGTAAGCTGTGAACGTTTTCATCACCTGTCACATTTTTTCCTTTGCTCTAGATATATATTCTTAGTGTAGAAGTCTAACTTCTTGAGAAGTATGGAACAAATGTATTGTCGCTGTGGTTCGACTCGCTGGTTTGCAGGATATGACGGGGGCGACGCAGCACCTCAGAAACGCCAAGGGGCTGGACCCAATGATCACCGCTGCCAAGTCCGGCCTACCTGTTGACATCACCAAGGTTCGAACATGTATTCCTAATGACCCGTTTGTAATGTACAGGCAGATACAGAGGTATTTTTAATGTGGGTTGTGACCGTGTTGTCACCGGAGATACTGAAGGCAGGAGGAGGTGTGTTTACGCAGAATGTGATGAAAACAGGAGACAGGCGGGAAGAAGCGGGATGAAATCAAAAGTCCTTTGTGTTGATCGGGATCTCGCCGCGTGTGTGTTTATCTGAGATTACTCCCTTATTTTTAGCATCGCTCTGATGCATATTTAATATTTCCACTCATCCCATGTGATGTTCTTTTCATTTTCATCATCTTTGCTTCATAAAACTTGTGTCGACTCAGTCCTTCCAGGTAAATTACCTGGAATATTAAACTGGTGCCTCTGTTAAGTTTGGTAGCGTGTTGGTCAGGAGGATGTAGTACATGCTGTGAAACAGCTGTTTACTGCACAAATCAATGCTTCATGGACAAGTCGATTTGATTTTGGTACAATCTGGAGACGAGGATTGTTCAGCCTCCGCCTCAGAACTCTTTCCTCTCTGAGTATGTGTGATGTCATTGTTATGTGTCTCAAGATTTTCTCCTTTCTGACAGATTCCCAATGCTCCGGAGGAAGACTACTCTCTGTCCCGCTCCCGTACATCCCCCGTCTCCCCCCGTTCTAGTGAACAGTACCACGGCCTCATGGATCTGTTACGAAAGCAGCACGAGGTCAGGAAAAGCACATTTCATATCTCTGTGTATCAGTGACCAGTTTATACTGTGTCTTGATGCTTTATGATGATGTAGTTGTCGTGATCTTACCCTGGAAGTGTGACTGTTACATATTTTTTGGAACATTTTTAATATATCTCAGATTTATCTGTATGATAGAGTTTCTGGTTATTGTCAGTTTTCTTATGCTCGTGCTCTTTTGTTCTCAATCCTCAGAAATGTGTGATCAGCTCCCAGCAGTTCACAAAAATGGGCAATGTAGGCGAAGCTCTGAAGTAAGGGACCGTTTTCATTTGCATCCCTGCATGTACTGTACATAAGAGTGTCTTTGTCATTAGGTCCACTTGAATAGTCAAATCATTTTAAATACAACTGTCCTGTCTTCATAGACATAGATTGTATGTTCAAAATTAAAACATCTTCCAGTACAACAACTGATTTATTTGGAACCTCTGTAATAAAGATATGAAATAATGCATTTTAGCCATTGCACAAGTTCATGAAATGTACAAGTAACAATATTTTCCTCCTTATTAAAAACTCATAAATAGCCAAATCACACTGTATTGGATTAGTTACCAAATTCTTAACTGAACATGAAATGATGAATGTAGATAAAAACACATATATTTACAACAGAAAACTAGCTATGAGCAGGTTTCAGAAAGAGACTTTATGCACTAATTCATGTTATCAGCTACGAGCCTCGGCACAGTTTGATACAGAATGAACCGTTTCTGTGGCAACACTCTGGCAGTGAGTCTAATTCAGATTTCACACTTCACAATTTGCACTTCTTAGTATTTTTCACATATGCACACACTTTACACTCTCACACATCATATGCACTGAGGCGCGATCTGTACCTCTGCCTTGTTTTTCAGATTTGCTTTGAAAAAACACAACACCTGGAAAGAGCTCAATTCTTTATTTTACAGAAATTAATTCTTGTGTAATGAAACATAGGAAACCACATTTTGGTTTAGATGGTAAGATATGTAAGATCTTCTATAGCCATCCATTGGACCTCAGTATTATGTATTGTATGTACAGTATGTAAGCGTTGGTGTGTAAGCATCATCTTTGTTTCTTACCAGGTTTGAGAGGCTTGTTGAGGAGTGTGTGAAGAACATGGAGATGTTGAAGAACAGCCACGCCAAAGGCCACCCAGTCCCCAAGTGCCGCACAGAGGAGAGGACCCTCAACTCTGTCAAGTCAGCATCATGTGTTTTTACTTTATATGATCATATCATTGTATTACATCATAGATATGTGTCCTATCAACCACATAGTATTTAACTTATATATTATAAGTCACATTCTCATTTCTTGGGCATTTTTCCACAAACGGAACCAAAATCAGTCTGTTAACACAAAGCATAGAGTCAAGCATATCGTCGAGTTCAGATAAAAGAAAAGCTCCTTGTGTCACATTCCTCGAGATGAATTATTGTGGGTGTAAAACATACCGATGAAGCTGTCTGTAGAGCGTTTGGTGGCTCTTATTGATGCTGGTGTGAGTGTGCTGTTTACAAAACCATCTGCTCTCTGCAGTGGAATTAATACATTACATTCTGACACTACCGTCTGTTCCATCCCACCTGGACGCTCAGCAGGTTTCTATGTGCAAATTTGAGTGAAGATTCTCCGACTGTGTTGTTTTCGTATACGAGAGGCAAACTCTGGATCTCTGCTCAGCTTGACATCTTAAACTTGTATTGAAATATTATGACTCTTGATCGGATAAACTGCCATAACGTTTGATGGAGCCAATGTTAATTTTATTTTCAGTTGAACTTTCAGCTCACAGCTCACTGGCACTGGAATGACTTTAAAGCAGTAGTCTCGTAAACAAAGGAATAATTTCTGTGGCTTGTGCTTTAGAGTGACTCAAAGTGACTCACTGCTGCATCATCCTTGGCTAACATCGATGTGACTCTTGACAGTGATTCACTCATCAGTCAGTTATGTGACTGTCAGTTACACCATGTCTCCTGTGTTTGATCTGAAGGATCAACTCCAACCTGACACCCAATGAGCTGCTGCTGTACATAGTGAGAGGCATCAACCTGCCACCTCCCTCAGGTACACCCATCTTCACGATAAGAAGAGTAAGTCATGTGTCCGACGCCCGTGCGCTCACACCTACTCTCTGCCTGCAGGTGTCTCACCCAACGATCTGGATGCAAGTGTGAAGTTTGAATTTCCTTTCCCCAGTGTGGTAAGAATCCCTCTCAGTGATGGGAGAGATCATTGTGTCCCTCTGGTTGTTTTGATCGATTAATTGTGTTATGTGTGCTTGTGTGTAGGAGGAGGCTCAGCGGGATAAAACCAACACAGTAAAGAGCACCTGCAGTCCAGAGTTTAAAGAGCAGTTCAAACTGAACATCAACCGCACCCAGCGAGGCTTCAAACGAGTGGTCCTCTCGAAAAGCATCAAGTTTGAAATCCTCCACAAAGGGTAAGAACCCCAACTGCTGGGGCCCGTATCGACGAGGGTTTTGCCAGGTTTCTGCCTCGTCTGTAGCCCCCTGAGTTGCATTCTCCTCTCTTGTGTTCACAGCGGTTTGTTCAAGACGGACAAAGTCGTGGGCACAGCTCAGCTGAAGCTTGAGGCTCTACACAACCACTGTGACATTAGAGAGATCATAGAGGTGAGTGTTGTGAAGGCACAACTCCATCCACAATGCACAGATGTGACAGCTGTGATGGTGTGGATTTGTCTCCCAGGTAATGGATGGACGTAAAGCCACAGGCGGGAAGTTGGAGGTGAGGGTGAAGATCAGAGAGCCTTTATCAGGAGCTGATCTCCAACCAGTGACGGAGAAGTGGCTCGTTCTCGATCCAGTCTCTTCCCTCTCTCCTCCGGAGAGACAAAAGGAGCGGGTGAGTTGGCGACTGTGAGAGGGATCAAAAGCAGAGCAAATGTCTATGTCTATAGTCATTGTCCTACGTGTGGTCCAGCGTAGAGCATAAAGGACGCAGGACGTGATTCCACTGTGGATAACTTATGTCTTTTGATGTCAGCCTCATTGGAGTGGGTTCATATGTCCAAAACCCATGAATGTATACGTCTATCCAGGTTGAAGTTTTCATCCACATCTTTTCCTCATATGGCATCTATTTTTCATCCTCAGATAGTAGTGCTCTTGCAGTTTCGGCTGATGCCATTTACACCTAGCATCAGCGTTTTTGTAAATGGACTCCATTCGGATTTGACCACAAAAAAAGTAAAAAGTAAAAAAGTAAAGGTGTAAACACGCAGGAAACAGCGCACAGACTAGAGGAAACGTGTCTCCGTACCACATGGGTGCTTGTTAATACCAGGTAGTAAATGATGCATCAAATACATCATCGGCTCTCTTGCTGTGGATTTACTGGTCATTTTATTCCAGGTCTAAAAATGAGCGACTAGCTTTAAGTTGCATATTCAGCCCTGTTATGGAAGGATCTCACCTCCCTTCAAATCTTTTTTTTTTTTTCATGCATCACCAAGTCACTCACGAGTAACATGTCATCCTTCTGCTGACTCTTTTACACAGCTAGTAAATAGAAGAGTGACAAATGCTTACGCTATTTATTTCCCTGTGTGTTTGTCTGAACCAGGCTCCATCTCCCCGTTCTAAACCCAGACATGAGGGCAGCAGCAGCGTTAACAGCAGCAGCAGCAGCAGCAGCAGCAGCAGAAACAGTCATCCCAACCACTCTCCTCCACAGTACAATTTCCACAGCTTCAGCCTCCTCAGTTATGACCGGGAGCGGGTAGAGAGGAAGGTACTTGTGTTAATGTTAATTTGTGTTTTACACGCTCTAAAGTGTTTTTTTTTTTTTTTTGTGCAACATCTCTGTCTCTAATGCTTATCATGGCCAACGAGGCAAAACCTTACCAATCGCAACGCCTGTCTCTCAGATTGCAGATTACAAAAAGAACCACCGGGACCCTCCGTCTGACCTCATCCACCAACACAAACAGGTCACACACAGACTGCAGTGGCAGAAAGCACAGCTGGAGAGAGGCTCTACTGCTAAGCTGTCAGGTAGAACTCACACACGCCAATCAACAAAATATACAATGCTAAGCATTAGAGTGTCTGAGGGTGGGTATTGATTTGAGGGAGTTAGTAGCTGATTTCAGCAGGCTCTGAAAAAGGGAACCACTGAGCCTGGGAACCTTTTGGATTTCGAGCTAGAAACACCTCCTAGTCACTCACGAGTAAGAGCACTCTTACAGCCCACCAAGTGCGCATAATTTTGATATTGTATATTGCAAGACAAAATTGTACTTAAGTGGACACAGCAGCTCGCCGGGCTGCTAAATATACACATGACAATAGTGAAGCATGTAATGTCAACACTAGATAGTTGGGAATGTATTCGTTGAATAAAGATTTCCCCACTAAATATATACCAAAACAGTTGGTAGAGCAGTTGCCTTTAGTAGTGAACGTGGTCAGATCGAATCCAGTTTGAGACGGGCTGCAGTGTCACTGGCCACGACACTGATACCCCCATGGCCCAATGTGCCCTAGTAAAGAAATACCCTGCCAGCCGGCTGACATGACGTGGCAAAAAGGAAATGCACAACTTTTTATGCTTTGTTCATTCTGTAAGATATGCTAGTGCGTCTGTGAGCGGCTCGTTAGTGTTCCTCGACCAGCCGATAAATGGGTCAGGCTCTCAACCGCCTCATCTCCATTTGTGAAGCACTTTAACCCACATATCCCTTCATCACGTTCAGAATATGAAAACGCGCTGCGGCGCCTGGTCCAAGGACTCTCTGACTCGGTGAAGAAATACTCCAGCCAAGGGAACAGGGTGAGTGCACTACCAGGGTTCACTCTCCCTGCACACGCCACTGTTGTTGATCACTTGTGGAGAGTTATCGATGATATTCCTTTTATAGGATGCTGCCAAGGATGCGCTGGGCAGGATGAAGATGGTGGAGAATGAAGTACGCGCTATCAAGAATGTTGCACTTTCTTGGTGTTTGCACATTTATTATGTATGAACCACGTCTTCTCTCTGCTTCAGCTGGAATCTCTGACGAGGAAACGTGCTGGATAAGAGGAGAGGAGGGGGAACAGAGAGTCGGCAGGAAGGCTGTTTTTCTTCTTCACCTCTCTCTGGACCCATTCACACATGGCATTCAAATGGGTTTTTATGATCGGACGCGCTGCGGCGCCTGGTCCAAGGACTCTCTGACTCGGTGAAGAAATACTCCAGCCAAGGGAACAGGGTGAGTGCACTACCAGGGTTCACTCTCCCTGCACACGCCACTGTTGTTGATCACTTGTGGAGAGTTATCGATGATATTCCTTTTATAGGATGCTGCCAAGGATGCGCTGGGCAGGATGAAGATGGTGGAGAATGAAGTACGCGCTATCAAGAATGTTGCACTTTCTTGGTGTTTGCACATTTATTATGTATGAACCACGTCTTCTCTCTGCTTCAGCTGGAATCTCTGACGAGGAAACGTGCTGGATAAGAGGAGAGGAGGGGGAACAGAGAGTCGGCAGGAAGGCTGTTTTTCTTCTTCACCTCTCTCTGGACCCATTCACACATGGCATTCAAATGGGTTTTTATGATCGGATTGCAATCGATAGTGCTCAACCTAGTTAATGAGCAGTGTAAACATCGAGGAAGGACTCCGATCATCAAATCTGCCTCACCATATTGAACGTGTGCAAATGCGAAAACATCTCCACTCCACCTTTAGCAACTCCATGGGCAGTCGCCATGACTGTCCTCGTCCACATGTATCCTCTGCGCTCCTTCCTTTTCCTTGTTTGACTTCTCCACTCCTCAAAGACGCCTTCTTTTCTTCCTTAGAAAAACACGCCAGTGTCCAGACAACAGTCGGCTTACATCTTTTATTGTTTTTTGTGTTATTGTTTTTTGCTGTAGCAGCACACTGATGAGTAATGGTTGCATCAGTGTCCTGCAGCCAACGCAGGGAGGTGTGTCATCTGATTGCAGTCGCATGCAAAACTTAAACCAATAGCAATCTGATTACACTAAAAACACATTATAATCCCACATGTAAATGGGGCCTCTGCGTCATCAACCTTATCCAAGCACTACCATCGTACTTTCAGCGCGTTTAGCATGACTCCGTGCTGCTCATGTCCCTGACAACTGCATGTACCAACCTGCTAACTCTGTACGCCATCATGGCACTTGTATCTCTTGCAGTCGGTCGCCTGCCGCAATCGCTCCGAATGACAACTGACAACAAAGGGACACAAATGAAAGCTAATGGTAAGCTAGAATTTGCACAAGAAAGACACTACAGCTACTGAAGTGATGCTTTAGAGACTTTACTCATATCCTCCGTCAATTGTTTTTTTTTTTATATTCCCTTTTTTTTTATTTTATTTTTTGGAGAACAGTTGAGAAAATCTTCCCATTCTACATCTGACACTAGCTTCAAGTGTTGACAGACAACCAAAAAGCCAACGTGTGGGTGTGTGGGCGCCCGCTCTGAAATGTATTTAACCAGTGCACTGAGGTGTTTTTAACCCCTTTCCCCCATATTTTATGTGTGTAATGAGCTTAATCTAATCTGTCTGCTCCAGTGTTCCCAGATTACAGTAATCTGCTCCGTTTGGAGTGGTGTGATATGGGAATAAAAAAACACAGCCACAGCCTACAACCCATAATGAGGGATTAGTGTTTGTGTCACCAAGGAGACGACTAGATCAGACGTAGAGTCGCCTTTGGGTCTGTGGAGAGGGGTGGAGGGGGTGGGGGGGTGTTAACAGTGAGCCGTGATTGTGGTTGAAGCTTAACCCCACTGAAGTATCACTGCTTCTTCTTCTTCTTCTGCAGCTGTTTGTCTTTGTCGTCTCCGCCGTCTTCACTTTCTTCCTCGCGGATTATTGGAAGTGCTCGGCAGAGAATATGTTGCTCCCTTTGGGTTTGACTTGCGATATTGATTCCACAGTGCCCCAGATTAGGAAGTAATTCACTGCGTCGACGTCCAGCCATTTTTCTTTTTAAACCAAAACAGACACTGTCCCACTGAGTAAGCTCTCTGGTGTCTCGACAGCTGGATGCTGAGTCATCTCCCCACATGAGGACAACCCAGTATCCAACAATATTATTCTATTTCTGTTTCCCGGCCCACATCCCTGTCTCAGCCAGTCGTGGTTCTTCTCTCTCTCTCTCCACCTCTTCTGGTACAGACTAAGACGGACACATTTTTTTTTTAATGTGTTCCATCGCTGCCACTAACCTGACACCTGATCCTCTCCCCAGCCCACAGCCAGGACATAGTCGACTTACTCCGTGTTTGAGTCTTTAATGTTTTGTAACCCAACCCAATATGTTTTGGATCACACGGCAGAGCAGAGAATCTGAGAATTTAGTTTGCACTAAATCCATTCAACGTTTCCTTCCATTAACAAATTCCCCCGGTTACAGTTGAACTGATGTGGCTCTCCAGTCTCTGCAGTGTGGTTCTTCAGTCCCCCTGCCTCTCTTCTTTTTCATTTTTTGTTAACCCTTTATTCTGGCACATAAGATGATATAGATGGATAACAGATAATTATAGTTTAAAAAAAAAAAAAACAGAAAAAGAAAAATTGATACGATCCAAACAGAAAAGGAGGTTTAGTGGCTCTGCATGGGACCACACAGTAGACAACACTGCAGCTGCT
>JAFBJT010029543.1:0-23442 GCA_016785325.1 Chascanopsetta lugubris | reverse complement strand
ATGAAAAAATACAACTCATAAACTGAGTAAATGGCGACTGAACACAGATTCATTCGAAATCCAACCATTTCTCCCTTGCAATGTCATACAGAAACTGAATATGTAGACTATGGCAGTAAGGATGGAAATCAGATCATCTAATTATTATTATCATCATTGCATTTACTGTTTATATTGGTGTAGTTGTCATGATGATAATCTGCATATTTGCGGGTTATTGTCTTCAGTATTATTATTATCGTCGTTATTAAAACAATTATCACTATTACTATTGTTATCATTGTTATTGTTATCATTATTTTTACTATATTATTTAAATCGTTTTGGTAGTCAGCCGTCATAATGAATCATGACCGTGGACCCTGGAAATACTGATTGTTTCACCGGTCCCTCGGTGACCTCAATGTGTGTAGAGGCTCACAAACCGGAAGTGGAACACATGGATTAGTGTGTTTACAAACGTCGCGCTGTGTGCAGCCGGCATCAACCGTGCAATAACTAACGGACCGGTGCTGGTAATGCTGCGCCGACCCTGCGTACAGTATCATTATCATTATAATCATCATCATTGTTACTGCTACATTACGGACCCGTGTTTTAAAGCTTCACGGAGGAGTGGACGTCGTCACTGCGGAGTGGTGGGTGAACTGTGTCGCAGCGTCGGGGCACCCTCCATCCGTGGAAGTGGGACAAGGGAACAGATGGCGCATCCAAGCCGGGCTGTGGGGCAGCTGACGCTCACTGCTGCTAAGCCCTGACGATGCGCATCAGCCAGTAGAATAAAGAAACGGCCTCTTTTACGCTGCGTCTCTGCAGAACCGGCCTCGAAGGAGAGCGGACTAACGGTTCCATTCACATCCACGGGTGCGCACAGTGGACTCGACTTGCTGCTGCTTAACTTGAATCTCCTGTGACGCGTCTCGGGCCTAGAAGAGGAGTCGGGAGAGTGGGGGACGATACAATGGTGGACAACCGTTACGCCACAGCCCTGGTCATCGCCTGCGTGCTGAGCACACTGGCCACCGTGTACGTGTCGGTGGCCATCGGGACGCAGCACTGGTACCAGTACAGCAGCCCCAGCGTGCGCGGAGAGGCCAACGTGACCGAGCTGCGCGCCCTGTACGAGGAGTTCATGGACGGGGAGTTTGACGAGAAAACTTACAGCGACACATTGTTCCGCCTTAACGGTACCGTGGGCCTCTGGTGGCGGTGTGTGCTCGTCCCCGCCAACGCCCCGTGGTACAAGGAGCCAGGTATGCGCGCACCTCACTTGGTATCACTCCATCACTCTTACATAACTGACTGCCCCTGACTCAAGAGCTCCACACGTGGTGCCTCTGTTAAGCCCTGCCTCCTTGGTGAATGACACCGGATGTGTCTCATACCCTAAAAAGGTAGAACAGGGACCTCCTTACCTTTGAATTGCTAGGTGTGGGTGTTTAGGCCAGTTAGGCACCTGTTGCCGTATTCCCCTTATGTAGCGCTGCAGAAGCAGTAAGTAAGGGCAAATACACATATTACTTTTTAATGTACGTTGAAATTAATTAATGTTGAAAAGGCACTGCTTTTTGCAATTCAGCCCAGGGGTCTGTATACCTGTTAACAGGTTGCGTGATGTGCCCGCGGAGTGATATCCTCTCGTGCTGAGTCAGACCTGTAGAATCAGGGACACCTTTATTGTTCATAGTAATCAGAGATGGGGATGAACACCTGTAGCTTTACAAAAAGCATCGCACCAAATGTCTGCGCCCTCACCTGTTCTCCAAGTGATGCTCAACTTGACACAGGCCTTTTAGACTAACCATGAACTATCATTGTGACTAGTCTGACCCGACAGGGGGCACTACTTCAATTATCCAATTAAAAGGGTCATGTAAATGAATAACGTGCCCTTTAATCCAGAACCAGCTGCAACAACAACCACAAAAAGTGGGTGGAAAAGTGTGTGTGTGTGTGTATTCCATCAGTGTCTTAACAGTTACATACCACTATTTACATTCTGAGCGTTCATTTAGCTAATATATTAGCATTAGCATAAACTTGTCGGCTCCGCCCTCTGGGGTAATGAAGACCGGGCCTTTCCGCTGCATCATTGAAGTCTTGCTCTCGTGACAAACGACCTCCTTACCACAGAGGATGCATTGTGCTGTAGTTTCTTTCATTTTTTCCACTTTAAAGTGTTCAGACACTTTTTACACGTTCTGCCTGTCTGTCCGGTGTCTTCTGATGATCCCAACGCCATGTGCATCACAATAAGCGTCCGTGTGAAAAACAACAACGTGTTTATCCGCAGCAAAATTAAGTAAACAAAGCTTGGATTGAGGCAAATTGTAATTGAATATTTTTTAGAACTGAGTGGAACGTTCATTCATCTTTAATGTTTGAGCTATACTTCCCACTACTTCTGCACAAGTGTCAATTTGTGCTTTAGTCCAAACCTATATTATCGATCACCTCACCCTCACCTTTCTGGGCATGTAGGAGAACCTTTGTTAGACTTCTGTTGTCATTCAAACTCAAAAGATGTTTAATATGTCCACTCTGGGCTACTGTAAAAACATGGCGGCCTCCATTGAGAGGACCCGCTCCTCATGTAAATTTCCATTAATGGGCTCATTTTAGGGAAATGGAAAACAATCAAACATTTACAGTCCATGATTAGAAATTCATGAAAATGTCAGTATGTAATTGTTTTGTCATATTTTTAGAAGTGACAAAAATGACCAAAACGTTACATGCTGCACGTAATGTTGCTGGTATTTTTGCATTTTCTGTAAGGTTTCTTGAAGTGTTGTAGTTTTTGTCAGACAATGATTAGAATGATGCAACCTCCGAGGATGTGTCCAGAGACAAGTGGTTATTGTGCTTTACAGTGAATAAGAGTCTAAGCTGTCAGGTCAGGATCACAAACACAGAGTCTGTAAAAACATCAGGTCACACAGTCATGTGTTCTATCTATAAGTTACTATTAGACCACATTCACCATGAATCCATGTGGCATCCTTGTGTGGGCTAAGATTCGGTTCACGTCCCTCATACTTTCCGTCAGAGCCTCATTATAGACGCATATTCGACTGTAGTGGAAAAATAAATTTCTGTGTATTCTGTTTAAAAAAACATGCAGGTGGAAAACATTTGATTCCAGTGTGGAATCTTATACATACGGATTTATTTTAGTGCATGACCTCTTTCAGATGCCAGGATGGTGCTGGAGTGCCGCAGCTTCACTCTTCCCCAGCAGTTCATTCCCAAATACAAAGAACCGGGGAATCACAACAGTGGCGAGGACATGCTGCGCACCTGTAAGTTCACTCTTCATAATTCATTATGGCAGCAATGTGATGCTCCACAAAGCATTGACCTCCACCTGAGTTCACCTCCACTTGACCCCTGTCTTCCAAAGGAAGATGGAGAGTGGAAGTAAAGGTAAAGCCCTCTCATTCTCCACCCTATCTGCATGTTCAGATCTGTGGAGGTGCCAGCTCCTGCTGCCGCTGGTGTCCCTGGGCCTGGTGGTTTTGGCGGCTGTGACTGGATTCTGCGCCTGCCTGTGTCAAAGCCTCACTCCCATCCTTGGTATTGGAGTACTCCATCTGCTGGCTGGTGAGACGTGTTCCTGAAAGAACTTAGTAAGGCAAACAGAGAGCTGTGTTTCTGTGCAGAAGTCACAAGTTCTCTAAAAGTGTGAGACAACACAAAAGCATGTTCACTTTCGGATGAACATTCAAAGGAGAAGGAATTTGGTTGAATTCAAATGAATCCGTTCATGCATTATCATCACAGGAAGTGAAAACTGTGGGGAAAAGGCGCCTTCTTTTCAAATATTCAAATTTATTTCCTACATGTTTTTTAACCAACACCCATGTGATCACTCTGAAGGTACATTCAGGATGAGCGTTGATGAGTGGAGATAAAGCTAAATATTACACAGAACATGACACATGAAAGACAATAAAATTATTTGGATCCATTATGCTGGAGCCATGAGTGTCTTTGCTACATTTGTCAGTTACTCACATTGTGGAGTCGCTAAAGCCTCAGTCTGAGACAAAATGTGTGAGCTGCTCACACACTGACAGCATAGCTGGAGAACCATAGTTGTTGACATAACCAGAAAAACACGTATAGGTTTTTTCCCAGACTGACATCAACACTCACCTCTTCCGTCAAAAAGTTTTGGGGTGGGACAGGCAGTTAAAAGAAACTCCAAAAAAAGAATGCTCACTATGTGAAGTTTTTTTTACAGCTCTACAGCGCACTATTCCAAGCATGCATAGGAGGACCTGTATGGTAGCATTGAGTTAAAACTCAAAGGCTGTTTAGTTTGTTCATTCAAGGCCACAGTTAATACAGAGAGTAGAGGATGAATGGTGTCAATGTAAAGAACAGCTCTTCATACATTCAGGTGACTCAACAATTCATCTGATTATTCAGATGATTATAAAATCATGAAAATGCCAATATGTAATTTTGTCATATTTTTAGAGGGGAAGAAAAATTACCAAAATAACGCACACTGCACCTCAACTCTTCCTGCTCAGTTTATAGAAATTCAACCTTTTACTCATTAGAATTCATCATTGAATTTCTGCCACTAAGCTCACACGCTGGACCTTTAAAGGTGGTAGTTGTGTGGATTTGGTGATATTTAGAGGTAAAGTGCAAGTCTCAAGTTTAAGTCTCCATCAACTCACCCTCACCCTTCTGAGCATGCCGGAAATCATTGTAAAATATGGGTCTAACATCAGTGCGCAGTCTACTACAATGCCTCTTCACACATCTTCACAATTTGAGAAATGCCTAGGCCGAAATAGCACGGATAGTTTCTGCATCTGGTCATTTTACACACTGAATCACTGTCGCTCAGTAATTCATGAAATGTGAGGTATGATCCCTCCCCCTTCCTACTTCCTGCAGGTCTGTGCACCCTGGCCACCGTGTGCTGCTACCTGGCCGGGATGGACCTGCTCCACAAGGTGTCTATGCTGCCCGACAAGGTGGACGGCTCGCAGGGCTGGTCCCTCTACTTGGCCCTTATCTCCTCGCCGCTCCATATGATGGCCGCCGCGCTGCTGGTGTGGGCGGCGCGCAGCCACAGTCAGAATTACAACCGCATGACTGCGTACCGCGTGGCCTAGACCGCGAGCCGTGTGGACACTCAGCCCACCATAACGCTTTGAAGACGCTTTCTATGATGATGTCAGAGGGACGGGATGCGAGTTAATCCTTGCACCTCTGAGGGATTAGAGAGCGTGTATGGCTGCATTAAAAGATTTGATTTTCATCTCTCTGTGGGAATTAGTTTGAAAAAGGTCAAAGAGAGATTTTCATCTATTTTGTCCAAATTGCTCCTTTTCCCCTTAAAGACGTGTGATCCAGTCTTAGATCGAATGTTTCCTTTATTTCTCCTCGACATGTGACACCAAACTGAGGCCGTGGCTTATCTCTCTGTCCTCTCATGTTTTCTTTTCTCTCAGTTCAGCAGCATTGTATTTGTAGAACGGATCAAATCAAAATCTGATCTCATTCTCACATTGAAAAGTACTTAGCCTCTTGTTGATGTTGCTCCGTCTCTTTTCATCTTATTTAATCGCTATTGAAGGGACATTCAGCTGTGTTACATGAAGACGGAACCGTTTAGGTACAAAATGAATAGAAAGTCAGACATAAAATAATATAAGACCATTAAAATGTATATATTAAGATAGAGAATGAAGATGCAAGCATAACAAGAAATATTGTTGATCTAATGTAAATGATAAAGGAAATGTAAAGAGAAACTGACAAGATATGCGTGTGCCAGTGTGGATTAAGCTGAATTGTTCTTGTGATGCATTTTAATCATTGGTCCTACTTACTATTCTAATCTATTCAGTTTATGTATTCTACTGGACTCATTTGTTCTCATCAGTTACAGAGAAAAAGAAAAAAAGGCTGAAATGAGTCATAGTCAATCACTAGAACTTAGTCATTAAATATTCATTTCAACATCTGGCTAATTGCGGGATTGCCATTTATCCCCTAATGAGTTTGTTACCATGAAGTCAGTTGAAGACATTTGAGAATGAGCTCGCTACGTTCAAAACAAACCAGTTTAACAGGACTAGAAAGACAGGCTGAGTGTTCTTTAATCCGCCCTGTTATCTGCACTACGTGAAAATGCAAGATGCACAATGACTCAAACGCCCTGTAGGAGCTGTTCAGGCGAGATAATACACGCCTTAAAGTAGCCATTGAATTGATGTGGAGAGTTGATGTATTCGATACACATAGTAAAGTATGTGAGGGGAGCGTGTACTTAAAATACACAACTCAATGCACAACATCTCAAAATATTATTAAGAACATGTGACGTCTTTAGTGTGGAACAGCTCTTGTGGCAGTAGTTGTGGCAGTTCGAAACCGGACTTGACTGACCAACAGCGACAGTAAGATTTTAAAGGTGGCTCAGCTTCCACACCACACCCACATGAAAACTGTGTGGTGACATTTCTACAAAAATATGTAGAAATGCAGGTGCAGTGACCAAACCTGAGCTGCTGCTGCTGCTGTACATGATCGCTCATTTTACGTACGTCATTTCAGAAAGCCTTTTTACTTTCTGTCTTAAAATGGGGATAACAATGAATGCTATCACTCCTTTAATTGTTTTCACTTATTTATACTTTTTTTTTAATTAAGATTAAGTCAAAAGTCCATCATATTGAGACAGACTTTTGACTTAATTGATCTTTATTTACTTGTGGTTTTTATTGCATTGTGGTTATGCAATTTGTTTACCTTGCTATTTCTGAGTGTAATTTGAATGTTTTTGTAGAACATAACAAATCCTGTGTGCTTCCCCCTGCTTTGTGTTCCGTGCTCTTGACGCGCTATGTTTTATATTATTTAAATCACTTTTCCCTTCTGTGAATTTAGTCGGTGCTAATTGTTATTTAGTTGGATTTTTTCATGAATTCTGTCTCCATTGTGGGAAACAACAAACAAGTTCAGTGACTCAACCAGATTAATGGGAGATAGGTCCGTCAGGCATTGTGAATGCACATTGAATGCCATATAATGATAAGCTACAGTATTCCTTTGCACTGAAAGTTATTTTTGAATATTGCTGTAGTACTTGGTATTGAATTTCTATTTTTTCACAAATGTTCTAAAGACCCAATACATTTAGAGAAAACACCACTGTTACCCTTTAATTCATCTGTAAGTTTCCATTGAAATGCAAACAGACACTCAAGGTGTGACGGCACAATGTCAGCGAAGTGATGCACAATGTGCTGTCTCATGTACGCGCCTTTAAAAACAAGACATTCCTCTGCCATGAATCATCTGTCAACAGCTGAATGACTGTACTCAAGTGAACCTCCAGTGAATGTGTTGTCCATCCTACACCATAGTCATGTGTATCAAAGCCACTGCTGTCATTTCAATAAAAAGCTTTTTTAAGTACAAATTTATTTCACATCACAGTGTGGTAAAACCCTCACTCCTCCTCCTCCTCCGACGTGAACCCCCACTCATTCGCTTGCTCCTCGGCCTGGGTCTGCACCCGGATGGTGGGGATGGTGACCTGCCTCTTTTTGGCCAGGGAGAGCGCGATGCCTTTCTCATAGTAAGCACATTCGTTGACAAAGAACGGATAAAGAGGTTTGTTGCCCTTGTAACTCAGAGTTTCACCTGAGAACGTCTGGAACAGCGCATCACCAGGGTGGAGCAGGCAGAAGTCTCTGTCCTGTGAGGAAAGGCAGACAATTCCATGATTAGGTAACATCCAGGTGACCTCTGCACTTTCCTATCCACTGCTGCAGGGTTTTTTTTAACAAGGACTGACATCTAGTGGTGAGATTGCATGTCATACCCGAATACCCCTCTCCTTCTCAGCCTTCCCTTCTAAACATTGACTTCAGCTATCATGCATCACCGAAAGGCCCAAAACATGGCCATCTCCATTGACACCATCAAAGCAATTCTAACAAGCAGTGATGATGCTGTGGCTCATGGGCGTGCGGGTTATTGTACTGTAAGTACATGTTAGCTGCAACATCCTTGTAACATCATGAGTCAGAGCGCTGAGCCCTGCCAGGCTCCACTGATGCTTGTAAAATCTACCTGAATGTTCAATAAGCAACTGGGAAGGGGAACAGTCACAATGGAAGTTATTCATAATGGAGCAAATTCTCATGTCAACAACACAATGGAGGGACTTCTCACACCAACAACAAAGCCAGCCCATCTTCTTCTGGTGCTTTGATAAACAAGCGTAGAAGTCAATCCACCGGTTTCTAAACTTGTCATCTACGAGCAAACACTCTAATGCGTTTCTTTTGTTCATTTTCTTTTTTTCTTTTTTTTATTCATGCTTCCTTGAAATGGCAGCCTTTATTTTAACAATGCTGCACCAACGTAGCAACTTTAAGCAGATTACACACATTAACATCAGGTTTCCCGACATTATCATTAGCATTATGCAACAATACAGGTAGTGTAGAAATTAGTGAAGATGCATGTTGCTGCTGAGTATCCCTCATCTCACCCAACCCTTCCAAATATGTAGGAGAACCTATGACATCCTGTCATTGTAGTTTTCATTAAAACTCAAAATGTGCACAGCTTGTCTGTTCAAGGCTTCTGTAAAACATGGCGGCTCCCGTAGAGGGGACCCATTCCTCATGTAGATATTTATTCATGGGTTCATTTAAGGGTAATGGAGGAAAAAACATTAAGTGGTTATAAATTTATGTCAGTATCTAATAGTTTTTTTAATATTTTTTAGATGTGACAAAAAAAAGTGTACACACTGCACCTTTAACCTTTAAACAATACTCCATATTTAGTGTTGAATGTTTGTCTCCCAATTTGGGCTAAATTAAATTGTCACCAGCATTCACCTGGAATGAACTCATTATGAATGCACAAACTACCTTTTGAAGTTATGCAGATTTACATATAATCCAGTGAACTTAAATGTGAGGTAAGGAAGGCGTATATGTTGTTCCTGTGCTGTTGTTGTGTCTTTGTTGATTTTAAGGTCGTTTGATTTGAAGGCATGTTCAAATCTTCAGACGTGCTAGAGAGGAGCGCCCTCTCTGCTATTAATAGGCATGAACTCTGTGTTCTTAAGTGCATCATTACTCCTGTTAGGCAAGAAGCCACCCCACCTTGTTGTCACAACAAATCCCACTGATGTTTTATGAAAAGCAGGCGAGGCTGAGCACAGTTCACAGGGTTGTGAACAGCATCATCTAATAAACAATTTTTTCTACATGGAACAAATGTGCTTGTGTTTGCGTGTGGGAATAAGCTTTTACCTTATTGTCCTGAATTATTTCAGACTTACATCACTGGGCTTAGTAGCATTGAAATCAGACAAAAGGGCCGTCTGTGTTTTCAAAGTCCTGCTGCTGCTATTAAAGACTGCAGACGCTACCTGGAGCTGAGGATGAATGGCAGCGGTGATGTTGTGTGTCTCGCTGTCTCGAGGGTAGTCGATGTGTTTGACCATGGTGTAAACATCCACCACTCCTCCTTCAAAAATACGGCCTGAGGGTGACACGAAAGCAGGTGACTTGAAGAACGAAGGAGCAGAACATTTGCAAAAGTTAAAGTAGAAAATATGTACCGGTACCTGAGTTGAAGGAACGGACCCAGTCAAGCATGTGCTGCACGCCATCTTTCATCGCCGTGTAGACGTTTGACCTCACCACACCATGCGGCTGGGGGCCGATCTCCATGGCTATAGATACATTGATGTAGAGATACAGTGAGTAGGTTTTAGTGATATCTCAGATTAACATTTAAGTTATCATAAAAAGCAACTATGGCGGCCATCATTGAGAGAACGCTCCTGATGTAAACACAAGGACCTCATTTTAGTGATGAAAACAGCTTAGCATCCAATGTAGGTCATTTTACAGTCACAGAATATCAGCATACCTTTAAATTCATCAATAGAAATGGAAAAATGTCAGCTAAATCTACACACTGGACCTTCAAAGTGTCAGAAATCTCTTTACAAATGAGGATCCTACCAAAGCCATGTTTTCCCACTGAATCCAGGGAATATGATTCTTTCCTGGAGACATCAAAATGGATGAACCTCATTGGTACATCTAGAATCTGCCTCTGAAATAGAACTGGGGTTTTAATTGATATCTAAACAACACTGGTTATGTCTCAGATGCAGAACTGGACCACGTCTGTAATCTCTTGCCTGGAGGTGTCTGAATATGTGCAGGCAGATCCAGTCAGAGTCCGAGTAGGCAATGAAGCACAGGCCCATGTTGGCGGTGGTGTTGTGGAGGTCACAGACAAGATCCACCGCCCCGGGGCCACCTTTGGGCCCCAACAGCTCGTTCAATTCTTTGGCCCTGAATATCTCATAGGGGGTCATGTCCAACACAGGGCCACTGACAGAGAGAAAGAGAGAGAGAGAATCGTGGGTCATCCATCATCTGTCACATCATCACCACCTCTGGGTGTCTTACTTGAGGATGGCATGGGTGAAGCAGCGGTTCAGGTCGGTGTCGGTGTATCTGCGGCACTGCTGCATTGCCCGAGGGTTAGACAGCACCTTCACCACCGACACCGATTCCTCTTCCTCCTCTTCCTCCCTCTCCTCCTCTCTCATCTTCTTCGTCTTCTTCTCTGCTTTCAGCAGCTCTGTCACCAAGTAGACCCCAGACAGCTCATTGCCATGGGTACCACCACACACAGCGAGTCGGGACAACCTGGGTAAACACACCACCTCGTCGACTTCCATTAGACTGAGGAGGGGCAAAGTGCAAGAGGACTGCAGTTCACATCAGAGTCTAATCTGCGATGTTGGGATTGTGAATCACACTGCAACACAAAGCAGAGAGCTTACCTCGTTACTGGCTCGGTGCGAGTGCAAAGGGCAGATTCCAGTTTTAAAACAGTGAAACGGCTGAGATTAAAAACAAAAAATCTCTACGTCTGAGGTAGAACTGTCAGCTCCACATTCACAAATAAGTGACACGGTATTATGCTGTACATCTTACCCCATCTACCCCGGCCGGTGCCTTCCTCCTCCCGCACCCTCCACCCCGGCTTTCATGCAGTTTCACTGATTCAGCATTCCCATCCCTCCCTCTGTGCAGGCCGTCACTGCCTGTTATGCAAACTCCCCTCGACCACCTCTTGTCCACCGCACTGCACTACTCTGTATTGCAGGCAGGGTGTGTCCTGAGTGGGATTGCATCGATTGCTTCCCTCCAGCTGGGAGCTCAGGCTGAGCCACAGAGCCCCAACCCAGCTCCCCCCCTCCACCAACATCACCTCGGTTCCTCTCTGCCCCTTGTATAGGATGGTAGGTTCCAGTCTGCCTTTCAGAAGAATTGGCTAAAAATAAATCTGCTGGCATGACACAGCACGAGAGGCGCCTGCGAAGCACAGTGGGACAAACAGCTCTTCAGGAGAGGCAGGAAAATAACATGTTAGAGAGGGAATATACATTGGACTGTGGTATAAGTCTGAGGGCTTGAGGAAAAGTAAAAGTATTTATATACATATAAATACACTTATGAACATATCTAGACAAAAAACTATCAACAATTAACAATCCGCTATAATAAATAAGTGATAACTGAATATTGGTCAGTGTACTGACCTGGACCCAGACTTACTTTGTACCACATTCAGCTTTATAAATCCTATTCCATCCTTATTTTTATCAACCCCGCATCAATCAGTGGTCAAATAAAGTGCCCGTAAACCCCCATTTGATTTATACCAATAACTGTTTTGCATGTTAGAAGACGTTAGGCAAAAAAATTATAAAATATTCTTTGACATCACAGTATTTGTTTATTAGTTTCTTTTGCTTGGATAATACAAAATACTGAACAATGTCACGTTTCCCATTTCAATGGAAACTCCCTTTTTTCTGGAAGTGAAGACGACCCTCCTCCAATTATATGAGGGAAAGAAATACAAGGGGAAAAAAACTACTTTACAGTTGTCAATACTGAATGAAAATTCTATACATTTATAAAATCATAGTTATTTGCAGTTCTTTTAAAACCTTTGTTTCTTTATTCTTCATATTTAAGTACACTTACAGACAGAATTATGCACACACACATTATATCCCATGTTTTTGGTGTCAAAATCAATTTGCATAAGTATGAATTCTTCAACAGGTACATGATTCTACAATGTTTTCACCACTGCATTGACTTTTTGTTTTCTTTGCTCATTTGATACGTCACAAAAAAAATTACAGCAATTATAGAACACTTTTTAAAACTATTTATACTGCCATGTAACATAGTTACCTCTCACTTTATTTATCAAATTGCTGAATATTCTGATGCTGTGAAAAAGAATCAGTTCATCTGTTCATGGATAAAACTGCACTACAGTGTGATTTCATTTCCCTACCTCGCAGCTTTGTGATTTCTCACCCTCTTCAATGGTTGTACCAGAAGCCAGCAACACATGATCTGATGGCATCCACACAAAATGCAAGGGAGAGGAGGCTGCTTGTTTCTAAGGCGACAAGAGAGGGTGTTTAGGCTTCGTCTTCATTTGAAACAGAATTTCCTTGAGGCCTTTGTAAAACAGAAGAAAAAAAATAAAACATGACAGTGTAGAGGTTCATTTCTTCTTTTTTTTTTACTGCACAGTGGCGAGGGTGTAAAGTGATGGAAGAACAGATATGCAATCATACACACAAGCACACAAGAACCTTCATTACGTTAAGACACTAAATCAGAGAGAAACAAGAAATCCTCACTAACATCTTAAAGGCCACCAGTTGACATTTTACCGAAATTATCTTAATCATATTTATATATAAATCTATATATTAACCCCCTCATTTTAGAGTTGTTACCAAAGCGCACATTACTGTGGATGACAATAAGTACACAATCACACAAAGTGTTTCCAGCACAAAGAAAACCTCTTCTGCTGCTGATCTGAGACTTAACAGATGTAAGCGAGCAGAGGGGAACGATAAGAAAGATCTACTCTAGATTTGGAAGCACTGCCCATATCATTACCTCCTCTTCATTCCCAGGTGGACCCAAGTCAAAGCAGCTCAGACAGATTTCGTCCCAGCCTTCTCGAATGTGCGACAGCAACAAAGATAGTAGATGCCAAGACTCAAATAGAAAAAAGCCCAGCTCCTTATGATCGGATGGCAGTGACCAACCTGGAGATCTCTTAGAACAGAGAGCCACTGGAGGGAAGCAGCCGTCCGACTAGGGGAACCTGTGGTCACAGCATTGATGGACCAATCTCTTCGGGGGCACACTGCTGTCGATGCCGAGGTCAAAATATGTCTGCGCATCCCTCCCAGCTGCCGCGCTCCTTCGCTTCCCAGTACCCTCCCTTGTAGAGGTGGATCTGCTCTCCTGTGATCTCATCCTCACAGCGGTCAAACCAAAGTGCATTGTAGTTGTCATGTGGTGTGCCTGAAAGAGAGAAAAAGCATATTGTTAAACATGTGAAAGAATAAAGTTAAGTGACTGAAGCATGAGGGTACGACGGTGAGGGAGACAAAAAGAGGAATACTTGCTTTTTAAGCAGGGATCAGTAAGAGCATCCTCATCGACAGCTTTTGAAAGAGAATGGGATCACAGAGATTTCTTTTACCCCTCAATTCCAGGATTTTCCCCCCCAGGTACAGAGGAATAGAGAGGGAAAAAAGGCATGAAACACATCTGACTCACCTTCCTCTGATTGGCTGGAGGTCCGCTGGCTCGCCGCCTCCCTCTCCCGTTCCCGCCGGGCAGTGCGCTGCTTCTCCTCCAGACGCTGCTTCTCAGAGTTTGCCTCATCCCAGCGACCTTCCTCCATCAGGCGCTGGTCGGGCCGGCGTCGGCTGTCCGTAGGCGCTATGCCTTCCTCCGGCTCATTTAAGGTCAGAGCCAGGGCAGTGAAGTAGTACATGGTCTCTGCTCCTTCACTGTGGACACAGGTAAAAGAGAGTGGCACTTAAAAAAGTTTATTTAAGGACGAACATGCGGGATGAAGTGGCATCTAATAGCAAAGCTTCATTTTGCAAGTAACTTACTACTGTTGAGAGAAGCCGATATTGGCCCAAAGTTAACTTAATAAACAAAAGGGCCTCTCCAAGGTTAGTATTTACTTTGTCCATTCTAGGCTTCAGTAGAAACACGGTGGCCTCCACAAAGGAGGAACTGCTGACATGAACATCAAGGTTCACAACGAATTATTCATTTCACATGAGTATACACTCATGAAAACATTAGGCTTTGAATGACAATACATTTTTCAAATTCCAAGAGATTTTGGAAAACTAAAGTTCAAGCCAAATACAAATGTGAAAAACTAGCATAAAGGCACCGCCCACGTCATTACAACAAGCCACAGTATGCAAACGTCTTTGTGGCGACTCACCTTGTAGGGTTGGGTGTCACTGCTGTAATTAATTTCTAACAAAGGAAGAAAGGTTCATCATACGATTTATGGTGAAAATAGGTCAATGACACAAACTTAAACCCAAATACTATAATTTTGCATCTTTTGGAGGCCTCCATCACCCAGCGGAGACTTAAATAGATCACTGTGACATTTGACACTCAAACAGGGAGTTCAAGAAAACATTGGTACAAATCTATTTGTACAAACCCTGTCATAAAAACTCATGGGTTTTAAACGTCTCAAAATAAAATTAGCTCAACTAGACTGTGCGTGCAGAGCACTTTGCAGCATGCTCTGGTGGGTAATGTTTTCACAGGCAGACAGTTCTCATAGTTTCAGCTATGGATGTGTTGAAATGCAGTTCTTCTTCTCTCATGACAACGTCTCCTACACATTTCAATCTGCACCTGTCACTCATAATCTGGCGCAAAACTGTAACCCTCCTGCCCTCACACGTGTACCTAATATCAACACTAATTTGAAGCAGTTAAAGGTGGAGTGTGTCTCAGTGTGTTTCAAAAATGATTTAAATTTCATTTGTTTTAAATGTTCTTCACATCCTGAAAGTAATCAATTATGCTGTCTAATGAAAAAAGAGAGAGAAAACATCGGTATCTCTGGCTGTCACAAAACTGCAATAGACGTATGTTGTGAGGGCTGATGGGAGGGGTTGGGACATATATTTGTATATACGATACCTACACTTTCTACCTTTTCCAATATGATGGGCTCTTGCCTGATTTGGCTAAAGGAGAAGATGACAATCAACAAGATGCCCTGAGGGCAGGGCGGGAAACTACAAAGTAGCCAGAAGTATGAAAACTATTGGGCTGATCTATATGTAGTACAACAATGGTACACCATCTCACTACCAAGTAAACCTGGCAATGAATTAAGTCACAACTCCTCTTGCATGACGGACTTGGGATAACTCAATTATTCTCAGGAAATTGAGAAACTCACCTGTCTACACTGTCTAAGGTTTATCGAAATGTGTAATGCTGGTACTTACGGTAGAGGATTCCTCCTCCAGACTTCTCGGGCTTTGAGAGTCTGATACACCGTCTTCTGTTTGCCCTCGGTCCCGTTCTCTCCACCTCTGCTGCTCTGCATGACTCTGGAGAGCTCCATCTTCTCATCCCAGGTCCCCGACAGCACATAGTGAGCCTTGCCGTCTTTGTCCATCACCACCCCCGTCACCTGGAGAGGGGAGACAGAGTGGGTTCAAACATCATGAGTAAGAGGGTTCATTTAATTATAGCTAAAAAAAAACAACGTGACAGATTCTGGTGTATTAGAACTAAAAGTGAAGTCATATAACCACATCCCATAAGCCCTCTGGTTAAAGCTACACATAAACTGTGTGTTGCTCAAAGTCAGAGGGACAGCTCTGCTGACATCTGATACATCTTCTGTTATTCATAGCAATCTTCTCTACTTGACCTCTCCGGCTTGTTGTGAAGATGTTGGACAATAAGTGGAGCAGTGATTACAAACGGTTTATTCATCTTGACCTCTTGATGAAAATGAATGCATCCATTTTATTGAAAGACTTTAACAAGGGTCAGAATTGAGATCCAGACTGTACGTCAAACAAAACACAGGCGCCTCTTTTGTTTGACACACACTCATGTAAAAAACATTTGTCTATGATAATTAACAGATAATCAAAAGAATAACGCAGTATGACACTGTGAGGCAGCCAGTATCAAAAGAAAAAAAACAAAAGCCAACCCCTGTTTAGCACGCAGGACGAGTTTCATAGTCATTGTGACTGATCATAACTGCCATGTTCATTTTAGCAGAAACTCAGTGAGAAACGCTCATGCTAGGATATGTTGCTGTACATCCTAGTCTTGTGGGATCAAAGTGAAGTGTTAAAAACTAAAACAAGTGCACTGGTTTTCAGAAATGTGAAGCATTCAATTCTTTATACTGTAATGATGTTTCTCACCTTCCTGGCCACATCTCTGGAGAAGTAGCTGTAAGGAGCAAACTTGAGGTGGCAGCGATCTCCAGTGGTGTGATTCACAACATCTATCTCTCCAGACTGGAAGGCAAACAGAGAGTACGCTTGACTGACCTCACTGTGATCATGTGTTATTTCCCATGGAATTAAAATTTCAAATTTAGGTACATTTTTAGTTCATAAGGAAGTGTTGAATTGAAGCTTCATAACAGTCCACGTGCACATAAAAAGGATAGCTCACAAATTCAACATCAGTCATCACGCTGTATTCTGTAGCACATGCACTATGCAGCCATCATAAGCACATTTTAATAAATATGTACATGTGCAGTTGACATGAGAACAGACAGCGATTGCAAATCATGTATTATTTCATGCCGTCTGCCTTGTTTTCAATTTTGGTGGAAAGAAACAATCACAAGGTTATAGCTGATGAACCGGGGGCCCTGCTGTTTATTCACAGTTCTGCCACAACAGTCAACTCTCTCACTCTCACCTGATCGATCCACAGTTTTCCCACAATGATGTTGTGCACTGTGGTGGTCACTTTCTTCCATGTGTAGTGATGGTTGCCTTTTTCAAAGGTTGCATGAATGGTGCCTGCAGAGTGGAGGGGAAGTGAGGAGGGGGTAAATGAAACACCAGTGTTACCAAAACAAAGCACGACATGTTTTTCATTCATGTCTGATTGGCAACCTCCACTTAAGGTGAGTGAGGTGTTAAATTCTTGAGGCTTGGGTCACTGGTCTAAGAATTGAATACTAATTACTGCTTTCTTTGTTTCGTTTGTTTTGTTCGTGACGAAACAACTATGCTGCTCAAAATGCACTCTCCATTGACGTCATCATGAAACCTCAAGGTGTGTTTAAAATGCTTTGAATCTTACCAAGCGGCATGATGGACAGATATTTGCCTCTAAACTTGCTGGCAACAGTGATTTCCTGCCTCAAAGTCCAGCCACGATCTGAAATCGCATGGTGTGCTGCAGCAGGAGGGTGATGACTCACCTAGCACAAGAGGTAGAGAGTTTTGAGAGTACATTTCATAGTGAACAAACGCTGAACGATCTGTGATACTATCATATAATTATATCCAGTGGCTCACGTCCTCTTCCTTGTATGCGAATGCTCTTATCTCAGAATCAGCAGCTCATTTGATTTGTGTTACACAAACTGGATTGTGGTCACAACTTGTGCTCATCATGTGTCTGTTAATCAAAACACTAGGTGGGGATCAAGTGAAAGTTTAACAAAAGCTGAAACAATGAATGGAAAAGTGGGGGAAACAAGTGCTTCTTCAGTCTTTAACACACACTGTAATTCAATATCTAAAAGTGTCATTATCAGAATAACTGTCCATGTTCAGACCCAATTTCAGGAGTTGGGTTACAATGCAGACCTGCAATCACCAGTGATGAATATTACTTCATACGCACTAACTGAATTCCCAAGAAACAGAAGTACAAATGTCAAACTGATGAGTTAGGGCATTTTCTCACTTCTTCCTTCCTGTCGTCCATTATTGCTCTGTCTTGCTTCCCTGTTCGAGGACCTCTAATCCACTTTATATCTATGTCTTTTTTGGCTTCAGTTAACTCACCCTGACCTCTGCCTTCCCTCCCAAGC
The DNA here is from genome assembly GCA_016785325.1 of Chascanopsetta lugubris. NCBI lineage: Eukaryota > Metazoa > Chordata > Actinopteri > Pleuronectiformes > Bothidae > Chascanopsetta > Chascanopsetta lugubris. Next base: position 5,439 of record JAFBJT010029543.1, on the reverse strand, counting down.
ATGTGGGAGAACCTATGTAGCTGCGAATTATAATCTAAACTATAAAAGTTTTAAATTTGTCTTTTCTAGGCTGTAGTAAAAACACGGTGGCCAAACACAGTGGCCTCCATAGACAGCACCATCCCCTAGAATAAATATTAAAGGCTTGTAATGGGGTAATGAAAACAGTCATTTGAATCTTAAAGTGGCAATACACTAATATACAATTATTTAGTTTCTGGCTGACTTGCACACAGGAGGTCAAAGGCCAAAGTGATGACGGATGTGTGCAGAGGACACTTCGTACCTGCTCACAGAGGGAGCGATAGCCACTCTCTCGCCGGCGGTCCAGCTCATACGTCTCTCCCAGCAGGGGGTTAAAGGGCTTGCCCGTGCGGTACACGGTGGTGGAGTAGGAGGACACAGAGAAGGCTGCCACATAGCACATCTGCTCTAGAGAGCTCTGGCACTTGGCAGCCTTGTCAAGCAACTCATGGTATTCAAGGTCCTCAGACAAGCGCTGCAGCATGGAGATGGGCTCGTTGAAGTTCACCTACAGGGAGCAGAATATGTGGTCATTCAGACTATTGGAATATTTGGACTGAAAAAGGCCTACAAACATTGGTCAGATCCTAGCAAAGATCAATTCATGTTCAAAATTGGAGGTAGTCAATCAATGATCAAATGCAAAAACTATGAACCTCCTCTTTGCGTCACTGCACATAACAAAACAAATTCTGCCACCTGCTCTTCCCTGTGGAACATATCCAAGTCTCTCAAACTTGGCATCTGGTTTGAAAGAGCTGTAAATAAAAAAACATTCACGTGAAACACCTTTACTGATGTAGTTTTGGATGGATTGTTTTCTTTGCAAAAACTGATTAATATCCATTGTCTTTTAGATCCTGTAGTTTTCATTACCCATTTGTTTTTGGTTTTTTTACCCAGTCTCGTGTAATAGTCTGCTGGATTGTGAAAAGGAGACTACTGTGCTCTCTATATGTTCAATAGTATATTCAACCACACATGGTTACCACATCACGATGGGTGGCTGATAGATTGCTGGTAAATAAAGTAACAGAACCAGTGTCGCAGTGATGGAGATCAAAATTAATTTGATGAAAACATGATGACACACTGGTGGTGCAGTTGGATGACATTTTTATACAAGCCGTACCATGTTGACTGCATTCATGTGGATGCATACTTGTCATGAACACACACAAAAGTAATGAGAGGAGTGGCCAGAGGCGGAGGTTCCACTGTGCTTCCACAGAACTTCCTGCGAGTCATACGCCTTGTTGTGCAACAGCCACAGAGTTATACTCACAGGCATGGGGATCTTGGAGAGCTCTTTGCCGATGCAGTTCTTCATGATGCTCCACAGGTTGAGGGAGTAGTTGGGTTTGTCAGGGATGCGCGATCGCCTCTTCTTCAGGGGAACCAGCTCCTGGGAGGGAGATTCCTGGTTCATTGCAAGGGGCTCCTCATTGAGCTGGAGGACACATAGTTTTTGTGAAACAAATGAGAATGACTGCGTGTCTTAAATGTCATTCAACTGGTTTTCAAATAGGCCATCGCAAAATGGATCCTGCTCTGTATCACCATCTACCACAGAATACATTTTAATGGGCATAATTGCTTGGGAACATACCGACTGATCATCAGGACATAGTTCACTGTTGAAACCACTTATGTTACTGCTCGACCTTCTGCAAAAGATTTAAAAAATTAAGTGTGTTAGTTTGTTCCAAGTTTAGGATTAAACAAGCCATGCAGTCAAGTACAGCAGCTACATGCCACTGCATACAGGAGCAAAGAGGAAACAAAATTAAGAATTATATTCATATGACTTTATGACCGTGTGCCAGCATGTCTCTCAAGAAAACTTGTCACTTCAATAAACTTAGAGCCCTGGGGCTGTTCAGACTTCCGTTGGAATGGAAGTAAAGTAGATGATAAGATACTGACTTGTGAAATTGTGGATCAGCAGGTACTGTGATAAACTCTGGCGCTTCCTCCATGGCATCAAAGAATTCATTGTCGTCATCTTCATCGCTGGCCTCGCCTTTCCCAGGCCCGGCTGCACCTACACAGTAAACAGTCCATTTAGTAAAAAGGTGCAGAGTGTAGACATCTAGTGGTGAAGTTGCAGTAACGCAGTTGTGGAATTAAATTGCCGTTGAAACACAGACGTTGTTTTGTTTGTACAATCTGAACTCTGTAAAAACATGGTTGCAACATGGCAGCCTCTGTAGAGAGAGCTCACTCATGATTCTTTGATAATAAGAACAATTCACACATTTAGGGGACTGTATATTCTTAAAAGATTAATGTGGTAGTAGAAAATTCAAATACTGAAATCAAAGTACGACAGTGACATAGTTGCAGATGAAGGGGGAAGTGTGATGAAAAGTGAGAGGGGAACAGTCATTTGGGAAGTCACGTTTTACTTTTATTGTCTGCCGTAGCGTTTGCCTGTGATGCCCCTCGGAATGCTCGCTCCAGGTGATTATGCTGCTTGGCCAGTTGCTCTAAAGTCTCTTCCAACCTCACTCTCTGCTCCCGCTCCGCCTGCAGGGCCTTCTGCCACCGCTTACTGTGGGCCTGAGCCAGGGCCAGGAAGTCTCGACACGCCTGAGGAGCCAAACATTCACAGGGGGTCACATAAAACTCCTTAGGACCAGGATTCGCAAGACATTATTTTAGCTTACACACAAAACTTGTAGGAGTGAATTTGGAATCTTTCGTTTTAAAAACAAACTCTATCCAGAAGATTAAATTTTAACCAGAAGGCCCAGAATAAATCATACAAGATGACACATCAACAATAGTTATCTTTAAAATTTGCAAAGAGAAGTGACACTTGCATTAATCATGGCATTGGAAGTGATACGAAACAGCGTGGCCCTTTCTGTGACCTGGCGGATCTTGTCCCCAGCCTCTCCAGTCAGACGCAGACTGTCCAGCTCTGACAAAGACCTAAAGCAATAAAAAGCACAAGGTAGAAAAAAATCTGTTGGGAAAACCTGTCACGCAATGAGAATGACTGTCAGTGAGTTTATTATTGAAACTCACTTGGCATGTCTCTCTCTCTATCTAATCATCTACATACTTCTTTTGCAAAAGCCAAATCACCGCACCATAACAAAGCACCTGACTTTGAGCCCACGTCAGAGAAAATATGTTTCTGTGGAATTTATAATGATATCCTTTCAAGATTTCATTCATATTTTTAGATATATTCATGTCTTTTTTAATAAAAGACATGTGCAAGACAAAAAACCCTTTTACGCACAGGGTTAAGATAGTGGCAGAGTGAGAAGTCCTGACCTCTGGAGGGCAGAGCCGTGCTTTGAGATCAGGTCGTTACAAGTGCTGAGGTCCTCCACTTTGCTGCCTAGTGTTCTGAGAGCAGACTGCACCTCTGAGTTTTGCGAGGGGGCACCTTGTCCAGGCACCACTGGTGCAGTTGGGGATGAGAAGTCATCTCCAGAGTCATCTATTGACGATAAAAGTGAAGTAGTGCAGTGGAAAACTTCAAAGAAGCAAAACAACTGATGCAATAATTTAAAATATTCAAAGCTCAAAAATCTACATTGCTCTTCCTCACATACTTCAGGACAAAACCCACGTAGTGTGAACTTGGCTTTACCTGACTCAGCCTGCATGCGTGCTGCCTTTGCTTTGGCCAACTCGAGGGCAGTGATCCATCGCTGACGTTCCACCTCACAACTGGCCTTCAGGTGATATGTCTGTGCGCCCCCGTTGGAGATGACAAAGTTGCAAGCGTCATCCACAGTGATGGTTGCTGTGGCCAGGTTGATGGTGCCCCGACATGTGTGGCCCATCTCTGCCTGGGTCCTGATCGCCAAGATAAAAAGTACATGGGATATGAGTGAGAATGTTAATGGTGAGAAACATTTCAGACAGAATCAATTTACAAGATATTACAATAAAGTAAAAGCTCTGGAGAAAAACAAACAAACCTGTAGTATGACAATAGCCCATTGCTCAGGACAAACCACCTCCGTTGGTAACCCTTGATGTAATTTGTCCACTTGAACACCCATCCTTTGTATGTGTCACCAGCTGGAGTTGGGGTGGGGGTCTTAGGCTCTGACATCACCACCCCCAGAAAACAAAATATGAATTTGAGGAACCTAAAAACACAAAGAAATTAGATTAAATTAGAAATTAGGATGCGCATGACAAAGCTTGTGGTTTTACTTTGGGAAAATGCCAATTCATTACCTAATAATCTCAGTCTGAACTTGAATACCAGGTCACTACTTGGCCACATTCACTGGCACTTTATTGTCAAATGATGCAAAACACAATCTCCTATTTCAAACAGGAGGCAAGATGTTTCATTAATCAACTTCAGCTTTATGCTTTGTAGCAAGTAGGTCAACAGGCAACGTTTTCAGACATATACCGGTTGTTATAAAAGTTATAATAATCCATATCCATATCACTGGCAAATAAAAACGTGTGTTGGTAACTTGGTCATAGTTTTAAACTAAACCTGAAAATGTTGTCACTGAACATTGTCAGTGGTTGGTATCGATTTTGCAGTAGCCTATGACAAGTCAAAGGTTGACTACAGAATCAATAGACTCATTACTGACAAACCAAATATTTGAGCCTTGTGAAAATACCATTTAAATTGTGTTTTTAAACTCTTACTTCACCTCTTACGACATGTTGCGGGGAATTATGTCAGTTTTCAAATCAATTCGTGTAAAATCGCATAATAATTTGATTAAGTTTAAACATTTGTTTACACCAGAATGACAGCTAATGACAGCTTGCAACAGTAAAGCTAAATGAGAGTCACGGTTGTACTGATTATTGCTGCTCAAACACCAGCTGAAATGTTTGCCCGAAGTTTACCGGCTGACGTGTGCATATTAATGTACACGGTAGAAAGAAAGCCGCACGGCTTAAACATCCATCTTATTTCAAACGTTAGCTTCCAAAGTCACTCGATTAGCCGAATGTTTACCTTGACGTGTCCGAAATGTGAGGTCAGGCACCCAGAACACCGAAGTCGCAGCTAACTTTGACAACCATACGCTACCGTGGCTAGCTGGCGAGGCTAACTAGCTAGCAAAGCTATGACACTGACAAGGAAAGAGCTCTTTATGACGCAAATAGAGCGGCACCAGAGCAACAGTCACATAAAACGACACCGAACACATTCATCTATATTCCTTGGTAACCGTGTGTACGTTGAGCATTCTACAACTGCGCACATCGATAGGAATCTAAGCTAGCTAGCTACACCTAACTAGCCTAACATTAGCTCGGTGGTTACACCCGGTGTTACACGATTTAGTCCCGTGTAGAAACAGGAGAATTTAGAGAGGGTAGGTACGCTGGGTGCAGTGTGAAGATGGCACTGAAACTGTCCTTGATCTTCAAAGTAATCGTTTCTGCTCCTCAAAATATAAAGGT
>JAFBJT010029513.1:106364-154400 GCA_016785325.1 Chascanopsetta lugubris | reverse complement strand
CCCCCTCCACCCACCCACCCACCCACCCGGCCGGCCTCCCACTGCCAGCACATTCTATGGCTGCAGACATTATGAAATAGCTGCTGTGTGGCAACAACAACTCTTTGAGTTTGAGAGTTTTCATATGTCACTCTCGTAAAAAGCTCCAACAATAACCTGGATTGTTAAATTGAAATGACTCATCTCTGTTTTATAAATAAACAGCTCATCCCAGGGCTGCGTTCCCAGACTGTGTGCATGTCCACTTCCATTACATCACTGCTTACTCATGAAAGCAATAAAGCACTAAGGCATGGTTTCTATGAATAACTACACACATCAACATGTTAGAACGTCATGTATCACGTACAGGAAGTAGCTTTTGCTGTGATGCATAATTATCACCCACAAACATTCACCCACACAGGCCGCTTCACGAGATTAGAGCCAAACACAACAAAGTGTTACAACACTGTGTCGCAATGTGTGAGCCAGTGTTTCTGACAGGCCTACGTGTCTGAATACCCCTCCAACACGTCTCCTGCTGTTCTTCACAATACACCGAGTTCATACTCTCTGTAATTGCCAGTTCATAACACTGCTCTGGATTGAATTGAACAACAATAACGAGACAATAACCCGGGCTGGGTCACACGGTTCAGAGCAAGCATAAAGGCTAGCATACATGCTACTGTTAGCCGTGCGGCACTGGGACTGTGGGCGGTGTTCAGAGCGCGTAAACACTCATCTAACACCGGGAATGAGCTCACACAGCTGGGCTCCATGTTGACCTCAAATCAAACCCCCGTACCTCTCCCACCGGCTGCTCGCAGACTCGGCTCTGATTGTCCACCCGGTACCGATCTCAGGTAACAGGTCCGGTTCTCCCATCAGCCAATGAGGAATGGACAGGAGGTACCAGCCCGCTCTCTCCTTGCGAAGCAGCTCCCCTTCAAGGTGGCTCCTGACTCAGGGATCTGTGTTAGTAGGTCACCGCTGCTCTATATTGGCGGCGCGGGGCTGAGTGACGGCAATGGCAGCCAATCACAGCGTAGCATCTTCCGATTTTGAGCCAATGGCTGCTGGCGTAAGCGCACAGCTCAAATCTCATCGAGAATGTATGTCGTCATTCAACAATGCGTGTGGTGCGTTCAGGTGCATCGGTTCAAGAACATGGTACTGCGAGGTTTCACAACCAAGTCTTATGTATTGTCATTACATTGTTACAACACTTCATAAATATGTGTGATGTATGAGCTCAACGATACATTTATATTCAAAAACACTGTTGCAATATTAATATTTGTCGTATTACAAGTACACTGACTTTTACAGGATATAATATTGATGTTATGATGTAATCAATAAAACGAGAACACACCACTATAACCACGACTACTATTGTTATCAAAAGCAATGTGATTATGTGATTATAAGTATTGTTATTGATTATTTCAGTTCCTCCACTCCAGTGCGTCTGCTGACTATACTACATCTATTAGTAATACTTCCAATATTATCTATTATGTTGTTATTAAATATTTATCAGTGGTGCACCACCACCACTACTCACAATGATACTACTTCTATTGGTGATACTTCTATGATCAGCGTTGATTTAAGAAAATACTAGACAATTTTAGGTAATTACTGTTTATTGTGGTGAATTCTGAAATAACAGCTTAATAATATTTAATATTAAAAAAATTAAAAAATATAAGTTGTTTAAAGTTATAAATATCTGTCTAGGGGGGAAAGAAACCTCTTCATTGATTACAAAATGTATTTAATATGAATCAGTGAAGTACTGATTAGTACCTCTAGAGGTCAGTGTTGGATAGGTATTAAGAGTTCCACTTGTACTTTATGGTCCAGATTTAAAATGGCTGCTGCAGAAAGGAAGAAAAAACAACCAATCAACAATATCCTGTACTCCTCAAATAAATATGTCTTTTTAACATGTCCAAGAAAAGTATTTAATTCAGTAAATAGGCCTGAATAATTCCATCAAACACACACATACTGAAATGCATACACCTCTTCCTTCCAAAAGCACGACTGAACTGTATTTTAAACATTATAATTCACAAAATATACTAGTAAAAAAAATCCTGAACAGTGGAGTCATTAAAAGTGATGTGCATCATTTAAATTAAGTTGTGTTTTCCTGCTGTATTGTACTATTCATACATTTAAACATATTGTACATTAAAATCCCTCATCCTCTCCCCACAGGTGAAGCGCCCCCCTCTGTGTTAACCACTGTACTAACCCACAGCTGCACGCCAGTAGACCACTGCATCAGGCAACAGGCAAGTACTGACTTGCTATGTAATGTATAAGATCTCTATCTGACTCAAAGTATCATGAGACATGTTTATTCAAATGTGCACAACATTTAAATGAATATCAAATGTGTTTTTTTTGGGTAATGTGACGTGCATACTTGTATTTAAGTATAGTAGAGGGAAATATTTGCATTCTTCTGCAGTGGGGGCAGTGAGTGGAGTGCAGGTGTTCCTCTTTAACAGTCACCATGTCTCTGCACTGGTTACTATCAGTACTTACACCTGTGCGCCTCCTGCTGTGACATGCCCACGCCTCTGTGTTCTCTACATGTTCTGCACAGGACAACTTCAGTGTTTTTACTGACACTGAATGTGATAAACCCATTTCCCCCATTTGTTATCTTGGAATATTTATAGTGGGGCATGGTCTGAGCACAGGGACAGACAGTAGGTGAATGTGTTTCATCAGCACTCACACCTGGGTTATGTCCTCACTTTGTGGGGATCTATGGTCAAAGTGGTTCCCACAAAAAAATAAAAAAATAAAAAATGTATATACCAGTACATGCTCTCTCTCTCTCTCTCGCTCTCCCTCTCTCCCACCACACACACACTCTGAGGTGAGAACAATCCCCGGCTTGTGAGCCTGTGTTTACATGAAGTGGACAGGAATCTAAACAGAGACAGAATATAAATCCCTTAGATTATTTTATTAGCATGAGCAATAAATGCATTTCTTCACTACAAAGTCAAAATGAACAGGAGATAGAACGAGAACGTCTCGCTCGGTCTGAGGTGAAACACACCGTCTCTTCACTTGATTGGAGAGTCACACAGACACAGAGCAGACGTGGTGGAGAGGACGTAGATTTAATGCTCGGCTTAGCGATCTTCAACGGTAAGAAGAATTATATCAAACAGCTGCAAAGTTCAAAGCCAAAGTACATAAATTAAACGTCTGTACAACTTGGTTACAAAACGTAATGTAAAAAGCATCATCTTCATGGGAAACACGCCTCAAACACCAGAGTCTTTGTTCTCATCCTGTCTTTTGTTTGATTGAGGTAAGTTTCAAAAAGGCAAACTTCATTAATAACAGGACATTTTGGCCACTGTACATTCTATTGTTCTACGGCTCCGTCCGTCTGCGCACAAGCAGAGCCCGTGACCACGACCTCATACCTTTGTTTATGTTCGGGCTCTGGCAGCAGTACCTCTGGGTTTATTGTACATTCTAATAAAAACACCACGGGCAGAGTGGGCGGCTGAGTGGGAGGAGGGCGAGGTGTCATTTCAACAAACTGCAACTTGTAAAGAAGGGACAGTGGACGAAGGCAACATGGCGTCGCGGTCGGGGTTCATCTTTGACACAGGCATGTAAGAGGTGCACGCGCGGACTCGCTCCGCATTCAGTCGAAATCGCAAAAAAAACATTCAGTCACAGTTCAGGAGGAATTTGTCCTTTCACTCGATGCTGCTCAGGCGTCAGCTCACAGAATACTTTAGTTCCATTGTCCTTCAAAACAACTTATGTGTCCGACAGGTGGACCACCAGCTCGTCAGTCTGTGGTGGCTCGTTGTCACCGAGCAACTCTGTCTCGGGCACTGACAAGTCCTCGTTTCGCTCCATCTCCTCCTGGGACGCCCGGTCGCCCAAGTCCTCGTCGGTGGTCTTGGAGTTCTCGTTTAACAGAGCCGCTCGCTCCGTCGCGGACGTGTTGGACGGGGCGGTGGTGACGTAGCCCGTGGACGTGGAGCCACTGCCGCTGTGGTGGGAACCGGCTTTGTTGGTCATTTGGGGTTGGTGGTGCATCTGCTGGGGCGGCATGGCCATGGGTATTTGCATGGGGTAAAAGTTCTGCAGGTAGGGGTACGCTGACATGGGGTGGTACCCGTTGACGGGGATGTAGAGCTGCGGCGGCACCATGGGCCGGTGCATCTGGCCCTTCATGGGCATGAACTGGGGCTGGTGGAACGGCGAGCTCTTCTTGGGGCTGGTGTAGCGAGAGGCGTTGGCCGTGCTCATGCTGATGTTGCTGACGGGACTGGTGCTGAGCGAGCTGGTCTGCGTGGTGTTGCTGGTGCCGGAGGTCTGAGCCGAGCTGTTGTAGTTGGACAGGCTTTCCCAGGAGCGCAGGCGCGTGTGGATGTCCTTGAAGCGAGGCCTTCTGGCCGGGAACTCGCTCCAACACTCCAGCATGAGGGTGTAGATCCAGGCCGGGCAGTCGTCGGGACACAGCAGCAGCTGGTGGTTGCGAACCATCTCGATCACGTCCTGGTTGGAGTAGCCGCAGTACGGCTGCAGGCCGTAGCTGAAAGTTTCCCACAGCAACACGCCGTACGACCAGATGTCCGAGTCGGTGGAGAACTTGCCGTACATGATGGCCTCCGGGGACATCCAACGGATCGGGAACAGGCTCGTGCCCATCAGGTTGTAGTAATCGGCAGAGTAGACGTCTCTGAACAGGCCCAGGTCCAATATCTTGACGCTGAGCTTGTCGAAGACCAGGATGTTCCTGGCGGCCAGGTCTTTGTGGCACAGCTGCTGACCGGACAGATACTCCATCCCGGCGGCGATCTGAGTGATGACGTGAAGGAAGTCCACCTGCTCCAGGGTGGACTTCACCGTCCTGTCGTCGTCCGAGCTGCCCACGTCCGAGTTGGGCGAGCGCATCACCAGATACTCGTGCAGGTCGCCGAGGCTGGAGTAGGTGAAGATCATGCTCATGGGCTGCTCTTTGGTCACCATGCCCAGCAGAGTGACCACGTTCTGGTGCTGGATGTGAAAGCGGAGCATGGCCTCGTGGCGGAACTCCTCGCAGAGGGCGGCGTCCACCTTGTCCTTCAAGGCCTTGATGGCCACCACTTGGATCTGCTCGCCGGGCGCGGTGCCGTACAGCTGACCCTTGTACACTTTGCCGAAGCGATCCTCGCCGAGCTCCTCCATGAAGCGGACGGCGGACATGTTGATCTCCCTCATCTTGGTCTGTGCGGACGGAGCGACAAGTGAGCGGTCATGATGTGCGCAGCTGGCGAGCGAACGTGAACGAGCGCTCCCTCCGTCACTCACCTGGTGTTTCTGTTGGCTGAGCAGCGACAGCTCCAGGTCCTGGCTGGGTGAGCTGCTGAGCGGGCAGCGAGGGGGCGTGTCCGTCGAGGCCTTCTGCTTGTTGCGACACATGCACACCAGGAAGAAGAGGCAGGCGATGACCAGTGGGATCGCGATGGCGGGGATTAGTATGAACAGGATCTCCTTCCTCGGGGGCTCTGGAGGGTCTGGGGACAGGAAGGGAGATAAAGTCTCAAGTCTTTGAACATTATCGCGGGCATCAGTCAACACACGGTTCAGCTCTGCGCCGCGCGGCGCTTCTCCGTCGGACAGAATCGGGCCCGTTAGCTCTGTGATGAAGACGTGGCGTGACAGAGAGTGAGGCTTCGCTGGAACATCAGGCCACTCTCCGACAAGGCACGAGAAAAGAACGTCACTGTGGATAATCCTCATTAAAAGCCACATGCGTCGACAAGAATACAATCCCCCCTCGGATGCAGCTGGGGAGGTCTGATTGGAACTATTATGGTCTGTTCGCCGAGAGGCAGAGAACTGGAAGAGCAGAGACTCGAACAAACAAAGAGAATATTAGACCTCTGGAAGCTCCGCCCTCATTTCATGCTACGCGAGCAGGTGGAGGTGTGGCCTTCTACTTGGTGGGTGCGGTCAAGTCTCCCACCGCCTGGACCAAATGACCATATATGTTCGTCCGGGGCACTATGATGTCGTAGTGAGCATGGTTTGAAAAAAACGGTTACAAACCAGACAGCACAGCGCCCCCTGGCTGACACAGATGACTCCACGATGAACACATTTTCTGAACGTGACCAAGTTTCTTATTGAAACTCAACACGTTGACAGGGTTTCATTGAATAAAGTCTCTGTTTGTTGCGACACTTGAGGCGACAACACACCGTCGATCACATGCTTCGCAAACAGTGTGACAGCACAGAGCTTCATCAAGACCTCGTTTGAGCCGTGAATTTATCAAATCACTGATTTATAGAGACAGAAAGGTCAGTGTGACTTCATTAGAGCAGCTCGACTCTGAATCTTAAAGGGGAACTCTGTGTGATGCTTTATTCTCCAACCTGATTTTTTTCTTGTCATATGAAATTGCAACTCCATTCTTATGTCATTCATTTTCTCAGTTTTGTCTTGACTTTCTAACGTTCTACCTAAATTTAAATGGACAAAATATTAATTTTCTATGATATGAAAGTGCAACGTTTCATTTATCGTATCTACTTGATAACTTTGTTCTCCATCTTGGTTTTGTGTCTGTTTTTAAATGGATGTGAAGAAAATGCTGCAAAGTGAAAAATACTTTCAAACCTATGAAGTGTTCATTTCTCCTCTGTCGGTTCAATGTGCATTTTGTTTTAAACTAAAAACGAGTATCACTTGTGTTTTGAAAGTATTCTTACTTTGGCAGTATTTTCTCACGCCTGTCGTCTCCACCCGCCCACAGGCCAAATCATAAACGTGGACAAATTGCTTGAACGTGCCTGAACAGCCTCTCTGGCCTGTGTGTGTGTGTGTGTGTGTGTGTGTGTGTGTGTGTGTGTGTCTCATCCCTCAGCTTTATGTTTCACAGCATGTGGTGAAAAATGACCTCAGTCTCTCATTTCACCTGCCTGCAGCCCCGAAAGGAGCCAGGTGACAAAAGGCGGATGCCGACGTCCCGCTTGCACATTCACCGAGCGACAGTGATGGAATCGATGTTTTGATCTGCCCCGCTAAAGCAAAAGCAGCGTCTGTTGTTCGCGCGGTAACATTAACCGCCGCTGCTCCGTGACAGCGCGTCAAAAGAACGTCCTCCATCACGGCAGCTCTACGCACGCACAGCCATCATGCGATACTGCCGTTCACACAGCGAGCCACTGGAAAGTTACAGGTGTTTGGACGCTTACTGCAGGGCTGGACGTCACACAGGTCCACTCGGACGTGGGGGTCCAGGGTGAAGCACCAGGGCCCCTGCATGTGGCCCCCGGGGTTGCGGCAGAAGTTGTGGCTCCCCCAGAGCTCGGGGTATTCCTGGGACAGCTGGTGGGTGTGGGGGTACTGGGAGCTCCAGGGCTGACAGTGGTGGCCCGACTTGGTGACGCTCACCGTGCCCTTGTAGTCGGCTCCATTGTCATTGTAGCACATCTGGTCTGAGGGCGAGTCTGAGGAGCGGACAGCGAGTCAGTGAGGATTATCACACGTTACGTTATTGTACATCAGCAAGTGCACTGTCATCCAAGAATCCAGAATCCAATTCGGGTGCTTTTTTTAGGAATAATGACTTTGTTTTTCACTGATGAGAAAACACACACACATGGTCGTTGCCTTGGAAACGGAATAGAGCTCAGTGTTCATAATTGAGCGCTTTGTTTGAGCAGATTTACAATTTTTTTTAGCAATACACTCTAAAAATGCTGGGTTGAATAAAAAAAAAATCATCCAGTTTGTGTTTCTATGATAATCCAGGTGCTGGGATTTTTTACAGTGTGATGTATCAGAGTAGCAGCAATGAGGGGATGTCGCAGCTGCGGTTACATATGTTTTCTTCCAGGCCCCGCCCCCTTTTGCCGAGCTCACTACCAGCTAACGAGCGCACCTGCGGCCCAGGAGTCATCAGAGCAGGAGAGAGGCCTGGGGAAGTTGTTGTGGAGTTGGATTTATCCTGAGCGACTCACAGGTTTGCTTTGTGTTTATTAGTCATGAGGAAAATGTGTTAAATTTTGAATTCATTTCTCTTATGGGAATAAAAATGACTTCGCCTTTAAAGCAAAAACCGGAACTTTGAAAATGTAAATTCTTTACGTTTATGTTTGAGAGCAGTGACAAAAATACTATGACTACTTTTATCAACAATATTTATTTGTACTACATGTTGAATGTGAGCTCTCTCTCTCTCTCTCTCTCACTCTCCCTCCCTCCCTCTACCTACATGGACCCAGTTTCTCCGGCGGGACCCCGATCCTCATGCACGACACGGCGTCGGAGGTCCCCGGCCGTGGCAGCAGGTGACAGTTGGGGAGCTTGAGCTGCATGAGGATCATGGGGTTGGATCTGGCGATGGTGTACTCGGCGTGGCACAGGTCGTTCTCCAGGGCCTCGCACTCGTCCCGGCACAGCTGGCGGCGCCGGGGGACCCGGGCGCCCTCGTCGCACAGGGGGAAGACGAAGTAGCAGAAGGACGGGATGGCGAACCTGGAACACTGATCCGACAGGTGGGTGGACGTGCCGATCATGGTGAGGGCCGCTGGGCGGAGAGGACACACACACACACACGAAATCTTTGGTAATGCCCCTTTATATATATGTGTATATTCGGGATTGAACGGTGTGGTTACCTGTGATCCTGTTCTCACTCTCCCCCTGCATCTGCAGCGACTCCACGTAGATGCTCTGGTTGCCGATGAAGCGAGCGCAGGCGATGCCTCGGTACGGTTGGCAGAAGCCTTTGTCATGTGACCTGAGGAGACGAGGAAACAAAGGTGAGGTGACAAACGTCTCGTTTACCTTTGGTTTGGGTTCTGGAGCCCACTTTCTCCTGATTGGCCGGCCTCCGAAAGCCCCGCCTTCACACCGCGTTGCGCGGGGCGTGTCCCTCGGCCCGGTGGACGTGTGCGAGTTTCCCAGCGCGTGAACCCAATGACCATATATGGACGTCAGGGGGGGGAACTATGATGTCGTAGTGAGCAGGGCTTGTTAAAACAGCTATAAAGCAGGCATCACAGCGCCCCCTGGCTGACACAGCATTTAGGCCCTGAATGTGTGACCATGATTCTTCCTCAAACCCAACATGGTGACAGGATGTTTAACTCTGACGACCTTTGACCTCCTGGATCGGTGTCGGTGTTTTTCTTTAAGCTTAATCTTATTTTCAAACACGGATCTTTACTAAACTCTTATATCGTGTTTGTGTAGGACTTAAGTCTCAGTCCACAAAACAAACATCCTGAGGCCGAAGCACAAAGTAAATACCTGCTCCTCGCTCGCTCCCTCGCTCGCCCTCAGTGCCGCACCGGCTCCTCTGACCCGTTCACAGAAGGCTTTTTTTCCCCTCACAATCTGATTTACTCAGCTAACCTGATTTCATTCAGCTGCTGACTATGGGAAAAAAATATTTACAATGACTCTTGTTGTTTGCAGGGCTCTATTTTTATCTGCTGACTGAGCCCTTTTTTTTTTTAACCTGGATCCAGAAATGCACTGTTGCATCTTATTGCATTCCACCTCTGATAATAGATTCAATTATGCGTTTTATTTTGAGTTTCCCTCTTCGATCCCTTTCTCTCTCCGACCTGATACATCGCACGCCGCTGCCACCAGGGCGGCGCCGGTGTTACTTTTGACTTCTCTTCAAACTAATCTAAATAAAAACCATCTGTGGCCTAAAACCTCGCCGGTCTCTGTCTCTGCAGATACGAGACAGAGAAGGAGTCTGGCCCGTGATGTTCATTCACAAACAGTGGCTCTGACTGAAGACATGACTCAGCATTCTTTCCACCTCGGAGCAGCACCGTCCAAACCGCCGGCTGGTGTCTGACTGTGGGCTGTGGAATTCATCCAGAGCCTTGTGCTGGTGAGTCAAACCCACAGGGCAGAACATCCTGGTACCCTCATCATCATCCTCATCATGGCTCAGTGCAACACACCTTCATCGTCTCTCACAGTCGTCACGATGACAGAGGTGAGACAGTGGGACAACATGTCCTCACAGGCCCGAGATGCTCCAGGCAGACACTTTCTGATAGCACTTCACAGCACGCAGGGTTAGAGAGGCACTGAATTCACTTCTTTCAAAGTCTTAAAGGTGCAGTGTGTACGATGTTGGTGATTTTTGTTGCCTCTAAAAATATGACAAAACAATTACAATACTGACATTGTCATGGATTCCTAATCACGTAAATGTTTTTTTTCCCCCATTACCCTTAAATGAGACCATTTAAGGGTAATGGTTGCCATGTTTTTACAGTCGTACAAGTGGACGCACTAAACGTCTTTTGAGTTTTAATGACAACAAAAGTCGACCATAGCTTCTCCTGCATGTTCACAAGGGTGAGGTGATGGATACAACACGCGACCTCACCTCTAGAGGTCACCAAATCTTACACACTGCACCTTCTAATAGTCATAAAAGTGCAACCTTTATACGGTGTCTTTATAATCATTTTTAAAGTGACAAAGAGGAGCGTGGAGCTCTCCGCTGATGAAACGTGGGGGTTCCGACCTCTGAGTGAACTCCTCTGAGATCACAGGCTGTTTCCATCAGCTCTGTTTCCTAATCTCTCTCACTTCAGAGCAAACCAGACTTTATTCTGAGTGAGATCAACACATGGAAGTTTGCTAACAGGATGGAAACAGAATGTCTAAATTTGGTAATAATACGTTAGAACGTGCCGGAGCAGAGACAGAGTGGAGGAAGTCGTGGAGTTTACTGGATTATTTTATGACTCCTCGGAGAAAGGAGGAGGTGGTTTGAAGCTGCCTTTGACTTTAAAAAAAAATCTTTTTCTCCTCATCATCCCTTTCACTTTAACCCTGAGAAAACAATTTGACCAATTATCGTTTCATGAATAACAATTATTCTTGACTTATGACTCAGCAACAACTCAAATACATCAATGTCATTCTTTTTCATCATGCCTGGCAGTAGACATGAAGCATAAACAGGAAGTAGAGCATAAGAGTGGTTTGTGTCAGCCAGGGGGCGCTGCTTTCAAACTGTTTTCTAAAGCCCTGCTCACTATGACATCATAGTGGCCCGAACATACATAGTTATTTGGTCCAGGCACTAGAAAACTTGACCACACCCACCAAGCACAGGAACACGCCTCTATTTGCTCGTGCAGCATGATGTGAGGTCGGGGCTTCCAGAGATCAGCCAATCAGGAGACAGTGGTTGTTATTTATGACATTCTACCATTTTATGCTGTTAAAATGGAACGAATGTAATATGAGAAGTATGTCCTCTGTATTAGTGGTTTAAACAAGACTATTTAGATGGTTGGCTCATGTATTGTTATGTTTTCACATGTACTTTGAACAAACAGTATAGAATAGAATAGAATAGAACAGTATAAATGTGTGGGAGGAGTTTACTCACGTTTCATCTGGGCTGTGTGTGGGCATCTGTCCTGTGGAGCCACAACAACAACAACACATGAAACATTTGTATAGTGATGACCAGCATGAATGAAGCTGTTTATCCACCCGCCCATCCATTCATCCACCCATCCATCCATCCATCCATCCATCCACCCACCCACCCATCCATCCATTCATCCACCCATCCATCCATCCCCCCACCCACCCATTCATCCATTCATCCACCCATCCATCCATTCATCCACCCATCCATCCCCCCACTCACCCACCCATCCATCCATCCACCCATCCATCCATCCACCCCCCCACCCACCCTCCCATCCATTCATCCCTCCATCCCCCCACCCATTCATCCACCCATCCCCCCACCCATTCATCCATCCACCCATCCATCCCCCCACCCTCCCATCCATTCATCCCTCCATCCCCCCACCCATTCATCCATCCATCCACCCACCCACCCACCCATAGTGGAATCGTTTCGTACCTAGTTTGACGTACAGGACGCCCGTAGCAGAAATGACCTTCAGCGAGTTGGACGCCACACACTGGTAATAGCCCGTGTCTGTGGTGTCCAGGTCGGTGATGCGCAGCTTTGACCCCGCCTCCGTCTTGCGGATGGTGATGCGTCCCTGCTCCTGCACCACGGGGGCGTCGTTCTTCAGCCAGCGGATGGAGGGTCGGGGGTTCCCCGTCACTTTGCAGTGCAGCGTGGCTGTCTGACCCTGGAAGTGGGTGATGTTGTTGACCGACTCCTGGAACTCCAGGAAGTAACCTGGAGGGAGAAGAGGTTAAAGGTGCATTCTGACCAAAACGAGAGCAACAGATGTGTTTTCCCGACAAACAGAGCGAAAACACAGGACAACAGCAAAATACATTAGCAGACCTCTCAGCGCTAGGCAGAACGCCACCTACATTCCTGATGGAAAATGACTCCAGCAGTGTTTCCTCCGTGGAGACGCTGCTGATCATCAACAGTTCATCCACAGTCAGAAACACGATCCTGGTTCTTCTAAAGAACACTGGAAACATGTTTGATTCCCACTGAGACTGAGGAGGAGGAGGATTGTGAGAGTGCGGCAGCTCTTCCTATGATCCAGATGTTTTGTTCATCTGATGTCTCTTTCACACTGCTCAAGTTGGGGGCGGGGCTAACCCAAGATTTTATTTACCAGTACAGTATGTGCCTGTTATTCACATGTCCTTTTTTTTTAATGGTAGAGTGCGTATACTATATGGCACAAGTACTTTGGAGCAAAGATTCGCAGTTGACAATTTACATCATAATAACAGCTCCTCTCCACCAGAGGGCGCCGTGTTGCACTGCCACGTTTTTACAGTGGCCCAGAACGGACAAACTAAAGACCTGTGGAGTTTGAATGAGAACTGAAGGCTGCCATAGGGAAGGTAGAGTGACGAGTCTGCATTACATAAATCCACCACTAGATGTCTTTGAATTCTACACACAGTGCATTCAAAAAGTATAACTCTATACTTTGAGATTTAAACGTATTTAACAAAATATAATCTGCACATCGAGGCAAATTCAAGACATTTTACAGGTTAATTCAAGACATTTTAAGAGCCTACCTTTAAACTAATCAAACTTAAGGACTTTTGAAAACATTACAAGGATCCTTGGGAAGCCTGGAGTTTAAACTCCTCCCCCTCAACCTGCCTGAAACACTAACAGAGAAAACCCTTAGCGGGCATAACACTTAAAGCCGTGACATATATAAACATGGTCTATGGAAACTACACCTTAAGTAATGACGGTAACGAGGAAGAGGAATCCCTTAACAAGCTAAGCTCACTGGTATTTTCTTAATGTGGAAATAGAAAATATTTATGAAAAGTATTAACTGCTCAGTGTTTCCCTCCGCTCCTCTGACAGTCAACACAAACAGTCCCATCATTGTGGCGCTCCATTTCTCCACCCTGGTATTAAACAGACCCGGCTGCTGCTGCTGCTGCTGCCGTGTCCGCCTCAACCTTAAATTATAACATGATTGATGATCACAGGAGGCCACACACACACACACACACACACACATACACACACACACACTGCAGACAGAGCCCGGCTGTGAGGACAGACCCAGAGGGCTCGGCCATTAACAAATGTGTTTCTAATCACTAATGAAGTCTTTAAATTCTGCTGATTGTTTCCATGGGACATCCGAGCGAAGTTAGTTTGATAAATGCAACGTTTACAACATCGTAACCTGCTTATCCTACCATAATATTTCCAAGAGGTGAATACAACATTAGTTTTACTAATCATTTGGGTTTTATTTTAACCGCACCCCCCCCCCCCGCTGCCCCCACACATTACAACCCACCTTCCATTGGATTCCTATAGTCAGCTACCCCCCCCCCCCATACTACACCACAACTATGACTGTGGATGACAAAAGTAGCAGGAAGCAAACATTGCATTTCACAGCCTGTCATAACTTGTCACAGATTTAATGCGCTGAAGTGAAAACGACATGATACACTGTAAAAATCTAGATGACATGTAAAAATGTCTGTGTCGTCAGTATAAGTGTTTTCCATGATGCTGAATTTGTGTGCATGAATCAAATGGTTATCTAATTAAATTAAATAAAACTGAAATATGCAGAAATGCAGATGTTTTATTTTGAAATGTCACTTGGACAAAAAAATCAAATCACATTTGATTTATTCACATGACTTCAACATGATGGAAAACATTTATTTTGGTTAAAAAAACACTCTGGATTGACCGTACGAATTACAAACAGTCCCAAACTTTAAAGAGCAGTTCATTTTGATGATGTCGTGTGTTTGTGTTCGATGCGATTGTGTCCTGAGCTGGCGGTTACAACGTGAGGGAGTCCTGTCGCGGCCGCGCTCGGTGTTTGAGAGGTTAAGCTGTGAAAACTTTTACTGCCAGGCAACAAAAACACGGAGGCTAAGATGAATGGAAGTGTCGGGGTCCGGGGGCCACAGAGACTAAGGGGGACTCACAGCTCAGACGTTAATGTGCTGCAGCGCATGTGATGACATCATGACAGAGGACGAGACCATGATAACGTAAACATCTGACACACAGAGGAAAAGTGACCATGCGCAAGACTAACTTTCCGTTAGTGTAGAATGATACACTGTACATTACAGCCTCACTTCCACTTTCACTCTCTATTTAACTCACATTGATTGCATGAATGATATTTGATTCCAGGGGGGAGGGGGAGGGGGGAGGGGGTTGAAATAAAATCCAAATGATTAGTAAAACTAATGTTGTATTCACCTCTTGGAAACATTAAGGTATGATAAGCAGAATTTAGTGTGTGTGTGTGTGTGTGTGTGTGTCCTCCTGTGATTATTTTGATGCCATTTTGAGCTATTAACCAATTAAGTAGTGAACATAACTAATAATATATTTAACTAATTAACTGACTTATTGATTAAGAATATGTATTCAACCAATGACTATTAACTCCCTGGGTTATTACAGAATGAAACAGGACTGAAACTCTTCTAGAATCTAGTTGTTCTGGATCTACGTTGACAGTCAGAGAGAGGGAGACGAAGAAATGCTGAGTGAGCGCTTCATGTCACAATTGGCTGATTTTTATTCTCTGAGCTGAGGGAAAAACTCAAGAGGTCTGCGTTTGATGTGATGACCACAAGGGGGCGACGTTCATGTGGCTCAGACAGGAAACACGGGCTGATCCACATGTGCAAGTCATAATGTGAAACTTCAGATCTGCTCAGGTCCGGGTCTCGGGTCCACTTCAGTGAAATCCTCTAAACCACTTTTAAAAACCTGAATTTTGTTTTCGCAGTGTCAGCACTTTTCTTGTATTTCCCCTGAACACGTTATAGATGAGAGACCACTTCCTGTCCCCGAGTCATCGGAACATTTCATAGACAATATGACAGACCTGTGGCCATGAAGACATTAAGCTGCTGAACACAGACGTCATGCACCTTAACTTTAAGAACTCTTCAGTTCAGTCGTCTTTTATACATTTTTCTTATTTTCTATCCTTATTTTGCTTCTAGAAGATTGTAGGAAACAGCGTCCCTTGTGGTTGAAACACTGATTCCTCCCCTTGGTCGTTTAGAGTTCTGGGCTACAATAAAAAAAACATGGCGCCCTCTAGTGGAGAGAAGCTCCTCCTGATGTGAATATTAAAGGGCTCATTCTACCGTCGAGAAAGCAACAATTCATCCGTTCGTCGGATTGTACACCAACAGAATGTGTAACGTATAATAGGTTTGCCTTCATTGTACAGACTGCGCCTTTAAATGAATGATCACTGGGAAAGTCTCTCACCTTCAGCTGTAGGCGCAGCTCCGCTCTGAGCCTCGGCCACGGCCTCTGTCTCCACCGACGCGGCCGAATCCACTGAGGGAACAACAGAACACGTGCGTTAGGGTGGGAAATGACGACTAACGATGTGAAAGGGGCGTGTCAGACCCCCGGCAGAGCTCCGCCCCCTCCCTCTCATCACTACGGTGACGTCACCTCGATGAGACGAAGGCTGAAACTTCAGCAGCCCGTTTGGAAACAGTGTCGTTGGCGGCAAAGAGCGCCCCCAGTGGCAGATGTTGGGATTGTGAAAGAGACTTCAGCAGCAGAGATGTGAGCAGAAACATTGAAAATCTGTTTTCTGAACCCCCCCCCCCACCACCCACCCCCCACCTCTCCAGCTTCACTGCTCCACTCAGTGTTTAATGTGTCGATGGAGCTGAACTGAGCTTCCTGACAGCGACATCACCCAAAACAAACACTGAGCCAAATGCAACAAAAAGTAATGTGTGTGTTTATACTCCAACACATACGTAGAAAAATAAAAAACATAAAACGGCTCCACGGTTAAAAAAATAACACCCGTGATCTGATCTGACGTGAAAACTGACGACTCTGAGATTTGAGTTCCGCTCCGCGGTTGTTGACGTTCGAGGGAACCTACAGAGGATCATGGGTAATGGATACTCTGATTGGCTCCGACTCTTCCTGGAAGCTAATCAGGATCAGGCAGCCGACACAGTTTATGTGCTGGTTATTGGCTCAACTCCACCGGCTGCGTTGGCTCGCGTCCCTGCGATGGCGAGCATGTGCTGGACAGATGTGTCCGTGTTATGAGGACGGGGGAGAGTGAAGGGCCGAATGCGACATTCCTCCGGTCGCTCGGCAGATTAAGACTTTAATCCGGGCCGAGAGGAGATAAAGCTCCTTGAACCAGAGAGGGGACGGATTATTCCGCTAAAATACTTCCACATCAGACACAGATGCTAGATTTGTATCTTTCTCTTGCGTGAGACAGAACCGGCATTGTGCTGCCACGGTGAAAGACGGGACACGTGGCGGGCGCTAACTTCGAGGTGTTATATCATATATATATATCCAGCGCAGAGGAAGTTGGAGGCGCCGACACCGGCCGCTCGTTTCTCTTTGATCCGACTTTCCGTCCGATAAACTTTACGTCGAGTCGCACGTTTCTCCAAAGGCTCCAGACGAAAAAAAAGGCCAACAAGACATCAAAGATAAGCGATGAAAGCCCAACTCATACTCATGCATCAATACGTGTGTGACGTGCAGTTGCACCTCCGAACCACTAGTTGGTGCAGAGCGTGGACGGCCCGCGTCAAAGCTCTGAAACAGAAGCACAGATCGGGCTTCAGCTCCGCCTCCGCGTCAACGCTGCGTGCGCAGTGTGAAGGTGTGTCACTCCGTTTGGGGGGGCGTGGTCACGTCTTCCCCCCTGCACCTGCAACCAAACGACCGCATACGTACGTCCGGGGCGCTGTGATGCGCGGGGGGCCGACACAGAATGACGTTTTTTGGTTGTAGAGAGCGAAAGTAGAACAGATCCGCGGAGCAGTGATGGGTTGAGGGGGAGAATCTGCACCGAGCGGCGGTTTGCTTCCATGGATCCGCAGCCATGGAAAATGTGCAATTGAGGTTGATAGGATGCTTTTCCACTGCGAGCGGGGAGCGAGTGCAGGCTGCTGCTGCTCCCGCTGCTGCTGCTGCTGCTGCTGCTGCATTCCACCATGAAAGAGCCCTTTGAGAGCGGAGAGGCCAAAGCCACAGCTCCATCTACTGGAGTTTTGACTGAGGGCCCTCTGGCACACCTCAACACTTTCCTTCGCTGCCCTGTTTAAACGGCCTGTTAAGTGTGTGTGTGTGTGTGTGTGTGTGTGTGTGTGTGTGCGTGCGCTGCCTCTCAGTCCTCTATCCTTTGTGTCTCTGGCTCCCCATCCTCCACCCCTCTACGGTTTCTCCTCTCACTTCCAGCCTTGTCCCTGACGTTTGGACAAAGCTGGATTTGACAGTTCTCAGAGAGGCTGAGCTCAGAGGATGGTTTGCTGCTGCTGCTGCTGCTGCTGCTGCTGCTGCTGCTGCACTCAAACCTCAGTGGATGGAAGTCACGGACCACAAAGTGTCAAAGGAGGAAAACATGACTTAATACTCCACCACTGTTTTCACTCTCTCTCTCTCTCCAAGGGCACCCGTGGTTATTGGGGGATTTGAACCCGCAAAGGAATGTTAGTTATTTGTTTATTCATTAAAGTTGTGGATCGGAGCATGCGAGCGAGTGAGTGACATGTAACTTATTTGTTTACAACTGGGGGCAGCGTTCAAGACTTAAAGGTGCAGTGTGGAAGGTTTCTGTCACCTCTAAAAAAAAAAAAAAAATAGTACAAAACAATTACATACCGACATTTACATGGATTTATAATCAACTATCTGTTGGAGTTTTTTTTTCATTGCCCTTAAACAAGCCAAGTAATGTATACTTACATGACGGGGGCGGCCATGTTTTTACTGGAGCCTCGAATGGACATACTAAACATGAGGAATGAAGTCTGCCACAGGTTCTCCTGCCTGCTCAGAAGGATGAGGTGATGGATGCAAAAACATGCAACGTCACCTCTAGATGTCACCCACTCGTACACGCTGCACCTTTAACGTTAATACAGAGAGCTGGACGATCATCTTCACCCTCTGAAAGACTTAAAAAAAAAAAAAAAGCCTCAACGTGAAATGTGACCTGGAGGAACCCGTTCCCCCTCAGCGGTGGGAACCCGAAGCTCCATCTCTCAGTGTGTGACAGAAGTGAGGTTCTAACACAGCGGATCAAAGCCGCGGCACACGAGCCGCAGCGCTCGCTAAATCATGGTGAGAACGACGACAGGAAGAGCCTCGACCTCAGACCATCCTGAGAGCGAGGCTCCACGTGGGCCTTTCAACTCCACGTGAGGAACACCGTGGGGGGGGGAGCTGTCACACCCCATGTGCTTTGATCTTTCGTTTGGAATCCTCATTAAACCTCGTTAATATTGACGCGCTGAGGCCGGTCGTGGCGGCGAGCTGGAAGTGGTGTGGGTGGAGCCGGAAAAGCTCGTGATACCACGTTTGACCAGCTCTGAGATGATTTAAAGCCCCCTGGTTTGACTGCACAGTCATGTGACCCCCCCTGCTCACTATGACATCATAGAGCCCCTGATGTCCATATATGGTCATTTTGGGCCGGACACTGGGGAAACGTAAGCACGCCCACCAAGCATAGGCACACGCCTCTTACCTGCTCATGTGGCGTGATGCGTAGGCGGGGCTTCCAGAGGGCACCCAATCGGGAGAAAGAGGGCTTTTAAGGAGGGGGGCGGGGCTTTCAAGACACGGAGGCTAATTAAATTGAGACGTGGAGTGAAGGATCCATCGAGGCTTTGTATAAGATAAGTAATTTTTTTAATTTTTTTTTTTAAATACTTTCAAATATTCTAAACGAGCGCAGGGAAGAAGCAGAGTGAAAATGGCTCCAGCAGGTTGAGCTGAAGTGCTTTTCTTTCCCCCTCAGAACCAACAACACAGAGCCTATCTGTCCATCTGACCCCTGACCCCGAGTGAGAGCGCGTCTGTGGCGCGAGCGAAGCTGGAGCTGCCACATTATCTCCCCCAGTCAAAATAAGTCAAGTCCTGGTCAACCTCCCTCCTCCAGATCTGCCGCTCAGACCACACTGGCGGCCTCTGTGCGCCTCCGCCGGCGGAGCCTCCCGCTTTTCTGCAGCCGGAGAAAAGGGGCCTCCTTGGTTACACAGATAAGTGCTGTCTTAGAGGGAAACCCCACACTGCTGTTTGGGGTTATAGGGCAGAGGGATCGCAGCTCACAGGCTCAGATTGTTCTCAATATAGCCCCTTTCTGTGTTTTATACAGACGTACGACTGTGTGCTCCGTCAGGCCCAAACTTCAGAGGGGCGGACACAATCAAAGTGGAATGATGTCGCTTCTACGGCGACATCAGAGCACGTCCCCCTCTGGATTTATGATATCGGAGCCTCTCTTTGATCCCGGGACGCGGTGATTCCTCCCGCGGCCATAAAAACCTCAATTCGATTAGAATCTGTCCAACAGCTGCCCCCACTCACCGCCCGCCAGTAAAATGTGTCGTCGCATAGAAACCGAAGCTTCAAACGATGGGAATAATCTTTTCTGGAGGCTGCGGCGCAGACAGGAGGCGTGTTGTGAAAGGAGAGGCGTGCAGAACACGGGGCGAGCGAGGGTCCGGTCGCTCGGCGACACGGTAAAGACTCGGGGGAAGAAAGAGGAGGTAAAACATAATGATAACAATGTCATCTGTAATGGATGTGACAGATTCGTTCAGCAGAGAGAGAGAGAGAGAGAGAGCGGGCGAGAGACAGAGACAGAGAGAGAGAGAGAAAGGGAGAGATTACGCCAAATCAAACAAGAACAAAAATGAGAGCGGAAATCCTAAATTATTACTCTCCCAAGCGGGTTAAGAGTGTGGTGTGGAAAGTCTGAATGTAACGTGTTGGAATGCGTTATTCAACAAATCACTTCTCATGTCCCATCACTCACTCACACACACACACACACACACACACACACACACACACACACACCTTGTGTCTGAGAGAAGGCAGAAAGAGGAGATGTCCTGAATTTATGACCCTCGTAAAAAGTCAAAGTGCCGTGTATCTGATGGCGGCGCTTGGAGTCGGATCTGCCTCAGGCTGCGTTCAGTATCAGCATCTGTTGTGTTCTGCCAGCGTGAAATATAGAGATGGTTCACGCAAGTGTAAATTCTGTCTGTCTGTCTGTCTGTCTGTCTGTCTGTCCCTGTATTTATTCATTTATTTTTGCGACCGTTAAAGCTGAATGGGATCAATAACGAATCAGGTGAAACTTCCTCCAAGCGCTTAAAGGTGCAGTGTGTACGATTCGGTGGCCTCTAGTGGTGAAGTTGCATGTTGTCTCCCGTCACCCTTCTGAATATGAACTCATGGTAGAGTTCAGTTGCCATTAAAGCTCAAAAGATGTTTGAGCACATCCACTTCGACAAAAATGACCCAAATCGCACACACTGCACCTTTAACAGGGCAGTTCACTGAAACATGCAGAACGGGATTGGACCTCTGACGTTCTGGTTAGAGGACGACCACTTAAACCCCCTGAGCCCCAAACACCTCTTCAACTCCTCAGGCTCCTCCTGAGTTCTCTCTCTCTCTCTCTCTCTCTCTCTCTCTCTCTCTCTCTCTCTCTCTCTCTCTCTCTCTCTCTCTCTCTCTCTCTCTCTCTCTCTCCCCCCTCACAGCTGCCTGCTGGAAACAAAGACTGAGCCTGAGACGAACCATAAACTTCAAAGTTAAAGGTCATAAAAAACACAACTTGAAGAGCCTGAGTGATAATAACCCCGTGATCCCGTCACCATTAAAGGTGCAGTGTGTAAAATATAGCCTCGGTCATTTACATCTCCACTGGCGGAGACAAAGTATGACATCCTCCTTTCGAATGTGGGTTTAACCCCAGCAGCAACCTCCAGGGCTGACCGATGAGTGGAACAGCCCGCAGTTCACAGGGTGGCCACTTGAGGCCGGCTCCAAAAGTGAGCCAATCCACCGTCGACTCCCATGTTAAAATGGAACTTTGGAGGCGAGTGAAACACGTTTAAAGCCTGGTGCAAACTAGAGTTTCGGTGTTTGGGTTTTGAGCGGTGCGTAATTAGGGGGCGTGGCCTCTTGAGTCACACCAGGGTCGAGGCTCGGTCAGTGCATGGTGGGAGGCGGGGGCGTCCAGTCATTCTGATCACCGCGACTCACTGCAGATGGAGCGAGTGATTCTAATCCAATGCAATGTTTTTGATTGGATTGCGTCCGTCTGCGTCTGCTGGCCCACTTCCATCGCATCATTTAATCCGATTCCGAAGTTGTTCCACGATTCAACTTCCGAAAAATGATCAAGGCCATGTCGTGTTTTATGGAGAATCTAACTCGGACTCATTTGATCTGCGGTGTTTTATGGTGCGCGGAAAATGATGGAGAGGAGCGTCTCACTATCTAATCTGCGCGCAGACGTGCGTGTAAATCAAGTGGACATGCTCCCTGACACAGTGTCTGCATGGTGGCGCTCTCAGATGCTAATCGCCAAGGCCGTGGAATTTCCCCCGCGCTGGCTGCGATGGTATCTTCCGAGCGCCCTCGTCACGAGGAGTAACTCCATCCCCGCGACTGAGTTAAAACAACAATAGCCATCTCGTTAACAAAAACAGGAAGTTCCGTTCAAATATTTGTCCGTTCGGGGGGGGGAGGCGCGCGGACGGGACCGGACAATAAACGAGAGCGGCGGGGTCGCGGCGGGGCAGCGGCGGGGTCATTTGCATTTTATTGGCCGGGTGATAAGATTCCAAGCTGTGCATTCCACAGACGCCCTGTGGAAATTCACCTCGCTCATTAGCCCCGGGATTCTGGATGCGAACACTACAAAGCTGGAGAGTGTGGACTGTTTATCTTTCCCCCTGAAAGCAGCTCTTAGTCATTCTTTCCAGCGGGTAAACACCGAGAAGGGGGGAGGAGGAGCCAAAGGTACAATACAACAACAATGTGCAACAACGTCTCCGTGTCAACAGAGACGGTGTTTACATTCCCGCTGTGATAACGCGCAACGCTCTTTTGGCACCGCGTCGCTCCGATCGGCCACTTCCACCGCAAATAATGCTTTTTGCATCGTGTGGTTATATTTCTTTTCTTTTAACTTATGTCTAAGGAAATGTTTTTGTGTCATTAGCTTTTTTTTTATAAAAAAAAAAATCAGAGTGTATTTGATCTTTACATATTTATTTGGTCCTTAAGTGTAATTTATTTCTATCTGTTATTTATTATACATTGTATCTTTATATTTATTCCTAGTTGTGTAGTACTTACAGACGGACTCCCGTCTCCTCTCCACTCTGTTTTCTCTGGTGCTGAATTTCATTCATTCACATCAACAGAGAACATTGATATTGAATGTGACCCTTTGCATTGAAATCATACAACAGAATGATTTTATGTGAAGTTTTTCTAATCTAACTTAATATTAGAGGTGACGTTTTTTTTCCTCTTCACTCTGAGCTATGATTAACAAAGCATGTGGGGGGGGGGCTGTGAAGAAAGGGGGGGAGGGGGGCGGAGTCTGTTACTCTGCTGTTAACATATTTTCACGGAGCCATGACAAACTGTAAAGAACAAGCCTGCGCTCACTGTTTCACTCATTCACCTCCAACGACACAAACTGTTCACTGTCCACACGTTCATCAACGCAAACTGTTCACTGTCCACACGTTCATCAACACAAACTGTCCACACGTTCATCAACACAAACTGTCCACACGTTCATCAACACAAACTGTCCACGCGTTCATCAACACAAACTGTTCACACGTTCATCAACGCAAACTGTTCACTGTTCACACGTTCATCAACACAAACTGTTCACACGTTCATCAACGCAAACTGTTCACTGTCCACACGTTCATCAACACAAACTGTCCACACTGTCATCAACACAAACTGTCCACACGTTCATCAACACAAACTTCACACGTTCATCAATGCAAACTGTTCACACATTCATCAACACAAACTGTTCACTGTTCACACGTTCATCAACACAAAGCCACAGACACGACTCCTGGATTTATTTGGACACACTTCAGAGCGCTGACAGTTCAAAGACATTTTGAGCTTTAATGACAACTCCACTGTAGCCTAACGTTTCCAACATACTGTGAATGGCGATGCAGCGCCACCACTGGACGTCCCTAAATCCTACACACGGCACCTTTAATTGTAAAGGCAGTAATGAAATCCCAGACGTGCTGTGTGGATCCTGTGTGAAAGGGTTCGTGTTTCTCCGCAGCCTCATGTCAAACTCCGGTGGCGTGGAAAATAAAATAAGACATTAAATAGAAACAGTCCATTGTTTCAACAGACAGTTATTGTTTTCTGCTGTTTGTGGCTAGTTCACACTGTTCTCTCTTCAAACACACACACACACACACACATACGCGGGTTATTAGAGTGAGTAATATAAAATACAGTAATACTCGTTTTACTCAGCAGAAAGGGGCGTGTACCTCTGCTTGGTGGGCGTGGTCGAATTTCCCACTGCCTGATCCAAATGGCCATATACGTACGTGGAAGCCTTATTTTCTGTATGCGTTGTATGAGCCGCTCTGCAGTTACATCGCCGAACCACTAGTAGGTGCAGGGCAGAAACGGCTCGAGCGGAGGCACCAACCGGGCTTAAGCCCCGCCTTCACCGCGTGCTGCAGGTAGAGGCATGTCCCTCTGCTTGGTGGGCGTGGTCAAGTTTGCCCAGTGGCTGGACCACTATGATGTCGTGGTGAGCAGGGGTTGAACAAACGGGCATCGCAGCGCCCCCTGGCTGGCAGAGGCCGCTCCGACATGCACCGAGGTCACGTTCTGAATGTTTGGCCATGTTTATTATTCAAACCCAACTTGTTTAACTGGTGTAGGAAAAGGAAAGGTCTCTTTACGACAGGAGATCTTGCACAATGTAGAAAAAGCGATTTGAAGAACACCTCGCTCGTCCAGCACTTAAATATATATATATATATATATATAAAGGACGTTTGGAAGTATTTCCCCGAGTCTTATCGATCAAGTTCGAGAGGAATGTTTGACGGATGCGGGATGAAATATAGGTCCGTGCAACAACAGGCGCTGTGAAGACTGTTACACAGGTAGAGAAATATTCACCATAAAAGCAGGAGAGCGCGTCCTGGGACACGTTAACAGGATAATTATGAACAGACTCAACAACAGCGCCTGTGGCTCCAAAAAAAAAACCTTCTCATCTAAACACATGATGATGAACAGGCACAAGCAGGAATTCAAGCAGATTAAAACCATCCACTGCAGAAACCTCTTCCTCTTCAAAAACCCTCCTGCGTCCACTCTCGGGTGGAGGCGTGTTTTTAAAGTTGTGCCTGTGCAAACGTACGGGGGGGGGGGGAGTCCCGCCAAGTCACCAAGCTGACCTTTAACCTTTGTGTGTGTGTGTGTGTGGGGGGGGGTCCTCGCTGTCACTTGACAGACCACACGATTTACGTTGTGTAGTTGAAAGGGTGATGCAGGCGACTTCCTGGACCAAACATCTGATAAAAGCTGGCGAGCAGAGAGCGGGGAGAGTGATCCATGACGTGTGTGTGTGTGTGTGTGTGTGTGTGTGTTTGGTCTGCTGCAGAGTCCAACGCACACAGACGTACTTTATCTCCTCACGTCCCCACACTCTATAAATCCAGGCCGTTTAGCCCGGTGAAGCTCTGCAGTGATGCTGGGGGAAAGTCAACTCAACGCAGGAAGTAACAAATTTACCTCCCAGTTAAAAGTTCCTCTCTAAAGAGGCGGGAATGATGAGTTGGTCCTCAGAGCGACAGAGACGTCTGTATCTCCTCCTCCTCGCCTCCCCGCTCGCTGCGCAGCAAATAGCTCAGCCTCTGGTTAACTCTGATTTATGCTGCGTTGCAGTTAGCTAACCCTAACCTCCAAGCCACTAGGTGGTGCAGAGCAGCAGTGAGGGGCAGCGGGGGGGGGGGGGGGGGTGTGTTTCTCTAACGGCTCGGATACGGAACGTCTCTTTAGGTGCTCGCCTCAGTCTCTCCTGGTTTTGTTTGCGCTTCCACAGGACGCCGCCGCAGCAAATAGCTCAGCCTCTGGTTAACTCTGATTTATGCTGCGTTGCAGTTAGCTAACCCTAACCTCCAAGCCACTAGGTGGTGCAGAGCAGCAGCGGGGGGGGGGGTGTTTCTCTAACGGCTCGGATACGGAACGTCTCTTTAGGTGCTCGCCTCAGTCTCTCCTGGTTTTGTTTGCGCTTCCACAGGACGCCGCCTGCAGGCGGGTCATGTGACCCGGGTGTGAATGCTGATTAAGCGCATTCACACTGCATCCGGGTGTTAGTGGGTTTGTGACCCGTGTGGAAGGGATGGACAGAGAGGTGTCCTGCTGGTGAAGGTCACCCGGGGTTTGGGGGGAGGTGACCAACGTCCTTATGGAATGAGGAACACGCATGTGTTGAATTTCGGCCGGAGTTTGATCCAAGACCTCCACATAGAGTCAGTCCACATAGAGTCAGTCCACATAGAGTCAGTCCACATAGAGTCAGTCCACATAGAGTCAGTCCACCAGATTAAAGAGGCAAAGGGAGACGGTTGGAAAATGTATCGCTCAGATTGTGACGTGACACGTGGATCCTTTAAAGGGCCAATCCTTTAATTTCCCCCGTTCCCGTCACTCTCTGTTAACCTCTTCAGTTCTGTGTCACACTCTGAAGTCGTACGTCCGTCCTGTTTACTCTCCACACATAAACACACACAGGCGGCAGCAAAGTGGGGTGTGTGTGTGTGTGTGTGGGGGGGGGTGCATCAGAGGAACAGGGGGTTCTACAGTGAAACCATGTTGCACTGCTTGTTCTGCTTCAAACACATGTAACCCTCCCCCTCCTCCTCCTCCTCGTCCTCCTCCTCTGTCTTTGTTTACCAGCTCTGTTAATTAGCACCACATGTTAAAATGATGCCTCTATGGTTTCTCTTCCACATGAGACCAGGATCAGTCCAATCAGGGCTCAGACACATGCTGGCTCCACATGTCAGCTCAAACGCAGCGGGACCCAAGCTCAGCTTTATGATTTTTTTTTAAAAGGAAAAGAAAATGAAAAATGACGTAAGATCAGAAACTATCATTTCGAAGAGTTATGACCTGATGTGTTCGCGTTGAACTGCCTCTGTTCCTCATTTAAGCTTTTATAAGCATTTATACTACAAACGTTGGCCGTATAAAAACCCTGTATAATAAGCCCCGCCCCTCCCTAAACACCCACGCTCTCCTGATTGGCTGACTTCTGGAAGCCCCGCCTTCACATCTTGCTACACGAGCAGGTAGAGGCGTGTTGCTCTGCTCTGTGGGTGTGGTCAAGTTTGCCCAGTGCCTGGACTGAAATGACCATATGTGTACATCCGGGGCACTATGATGTCATAGTGTGCAGCCCTCACAGCGCCCCCTGGCTGCCACAGATGACTCCAGCACACGCTCAGGTCGCGTTGTGGATGTCAGATGATTGTCTCTTATTAAACGCCAACACGATGACAGGATGTATCACTCGGAGAGGAGAAGAAAGAATAACAGTTCCGCTTTAAAGAGGCAGTGGATCCAGTCCACACTGGTCCATGGGAATGTATCGCATGGCTCTAATCAGTCCCAGATCCAGAATTATAATTAGTAGCAGACCCAGGACATACCAGCACTCGGCAGCCCGCCTCCTCACACTCACTTCACTCTGCCTCGTCATCTCACATCAACAGATACAGGAGAGGAAAACCGAGTTCTTTGTTGACCCTGCGCTGTCAAATCCTACACGTTGTTTCCATTTGAAAAAAAATGAATGAATGAAAGCGCTGCCTTAAAATAACGAAGTTAATGGAACGTTATCTTTATTCCATATCCCATGTGATGTAAACTTCCATTACAGTTTGGTTGAATTGATTTTTCACAGTTATTCTGGCTCATTCTTCGAAATCGATATTTACTTGAAACACTTGAACCTCTCTGTCATCATCGTTAGTATACGTCAAAGTAGTCAAATGAGCTGTTATCATTATGATCATTATTGTTATTATGAGTGTCAACGTTCATATTTTCGACTCTCCTTTGAAATACAGATGTTTTCAGCCGGAGGGGAAACTGGATCTGAAATGTAACAAAATCGCACTGCAGCCAGCCGCACTGGTGGACCGCCCACTGGACCACTGACGTCCTCTGACCCACCACAGGTTTATAATGAACCCAAAAATATTTTCACTTACACTGATTTATCTGTGCTCTCTCTCGCCCCCTCTCTCTCTCTAAGACACACACACAACTCAGACCATAGTGAGGACACTCATTGACTTAATCCATTCCCCGGCCCCCCTTACCTTAACCTTAACCATCCCAAATAACTCCCTAAACCAGAAGTCCAATTCCTGCCTCTGCATCCGCGCTTCACTGAAGACTACACACAAACATTTCTATACTGTCACATCGGGTGTGTTGCTCTGCAGTTACACCATCAAATCACTAGTGGGCACGGGGCCGAGGCAGTTGTGGCATTCAGAGTAGATGCAGATCAGGCATCGGGTGCAGTGTGAAACGGGATCCACCTGGACCCTTCCACTTCTCCGGACCCTTACCCTTGAAACAAGTCTTAACCCCTTCAACAAACCCATCGGATCATAGAAGGTCAGCGATGTGACCTTTGACCTTTGGCCACCATTGAACGGATGTGGCTGCAGGTCTGCCCGGGACCTGGACCTACCT
Source organism: Chascanopsetta lugubris (assembly GCA_016785325.1). Classification (NCBI taxonomy): domain Eukaryota; kingdom Metazoa; phylum Chordata; class Actinopteri; order Pleuronectiformes; family Bothidae; genus Chascanopsetta; species Chascanopsetta lugubris. The sequence goes on along the minus strand of JAFBJT010029513.1, from coordinate 126,343 downwards.
GGACCTGGGGAGCAATGGAGGCCTGCAGCCTCTCTCCCGCAGCCTCACACTCTGTTCAATACTTGTCACCAGTCAGCAATTAAGAGCCGGCCAGAACAAAGGTGCCACTGTTTCCAGGCAGGATGAGCGGGCACTCGCACCGACGGAGGCCGCTCGCCACTGAAACGTGGTAATGAGGCGGCGGAGAGGCGGCGTTAACAAGAGCCCAGGTGACGTTCCGACTCACACAGACTGTTTTAGTTAAAGGTGCGGTGTGTGCGATTTCTCCGTCATCTCTGTGACCGAGTAAAATATTGCAAAACCATTTCATACCGACATTTTCATGAATTTCTAATCACCGAAATGTTTTTTTTTTTTCTCCGTTACCCTTAAAGGAGCCTATTGATGTATATTTACACGAGGAGTGGGTCCGCTCTACGGGGGCCGCCATGTTTTTACCGGGGTAAAAGTGGATCTACTGAGTTTTCGTGACAACTGAAGTCGACCATAGGTTCTCCTGCATGTTCAGAGGGTGAGGTCATATACCGTACGCAACTTCACCCCTAGATGTCACTGAATCTTACACACTGCACCTTTAACACGCTGCAGACTCCTGAGTGAGGAGCTCTGAATCCACTTATAAGGGAATTACTGATGATGGTGATGAAGAAGAGCGGGGGAAATCGGGATTTAGCTTTTCAACCGAACTATAAAGAGCTTCTGGTAAACAAAGATGGATTTGAAAAGTCCCCCTGAGTTTGTTCAATAACGCGATTGTGCCACTATGACACTGAAAACATCACCAGGGAGCTGGAGGGAGAGTTTAGGGGCATTTTGGGGCATCGTAAAATCCTGGAATGTTAAATGAAACTGGCTCACAGTCACACAGCCGCCGGAGCTCATGTTCAGAGCGGAGGAGACGCCAGGCTGTTAGAGGCCCCTGTCCTGTCCTTTAACATCATCTGTGGCTGCCAGGGGGCGCTGTGACGCCTGGCGTAACTGTTTTTTTTCGACCCCTGCTCACTATGACATTATAGTGCCCCGACATCCATATGCAGAGGGACACGCCTCTACCCGACCATGCAGCACGATGTGAAGGCAGCGCTCCTGAAGGTCGGCCAATTAGGAAAGAGTGGGCTTTTAGGGAGGGGGAGGGGCTTAAAAGACAAATGTTTGAGATGTAGAAGCGAAGTGACGGATCCCCGGAGGGCTTGAATTATATACACGGGGTTTTATACACTGGTAATATATTTTTTTTTAAATGTCCTGTATAGAGGGAACTGAAAGGCAGTGAGAGCCAGCATGTATTGAAATGCAGACCATAAGGTTTTACAGCTTATGAAACCTTTTCCCTTGACTTTGAAAAATTGAATTACTTCTTCGCTCTAAAGTTTCACTGTCATGCCTCTAAACATGTTATCTGCTGTTGTCCTTGGCAGAACGCGCTTGACTCGGTGCCCGGTCAAATTGACACAGGATTGACTGTACGCGGCTCCGCCCCCACTGTCTCAGCGCCGCTCCAAAATAACGTTTTCACGACTTAGCGTAGAATTACAATATTCCTCACTGTGAAACCGGGGGCCACGCATGGACACATCCCCCCACAGACGCCAGATGAGTGGACTGACCTCTGGCTCACTCCTCAAGGGCTGCTTCACTTTGCTTCACTTCATGACCAGAGAGGGGAGGGGAGGGGGGAAGGGAGGGGGGGGGGGGGGTGACGGACAGGAGGCAGGGGGGGGGGGGGGGGGGGGGGGGGGGGGGGGGGGGGGGGGGGGGGTTGACGGACAGGAGGCAGGGCAGAGTGTATGGGCGGAATAACACACGTTTACCATGTGACATCAGCCCCTGCCCCCTAGGTAAATAACAGCAGCATTACTTCATCCACACACAGGTTCCTCCCCGCAGTGGCTTCATTACAGAGTCCGATTTCATTGGAGGAGCAGCTGATTACAGCAGTGCGGATCCTTTATTTACACTTCCTGCTTCCCTCGGTCGGAGGGCGAGCCTCCAGATGAATGGCTCCGACCTGCTGTTTTACGGCCGAAGGTGCAACAGACACAAACGAGAGAGGAAGCAACTGTTGCCTCTGACAGCGAGCGGGGGTCCAAGGTGCGCGCAGTGATGTCGTTGTCACGTGGAATGCAGGTGTGTGAAAGTTGTAAACAAAACATATTATAACGTGATATGTATTTTTGCCTGCAGTTCCTCCCTCCAGACAGAGGGGGTGCTGTGTTTGATTTCTTTCTCCGTGCTCTCTGGCTTTCAGGGGGAGCCAGTTGCCTATTGGTGGAGACGGCGAAGCTGGTTGATGATTGGCGCTGAACGAGGCCCCGCCCACAATCCCAGCTGAGGCAGTAAGTGCTTTCATAAACACTTAACTTGTATCTCTAATGTCCAAATCCGGACTTTCACCACGTTATGATTCTCGCGAGTCTTTATTTTGAAAAACACATTCTGCGATCGCAGCCATTGGACCAGCTCAGACCAACTGGGTGATTTGAATGGAGCCAGTCAGGCAGCACAGCGGGGGGCCGACACAAGGGGCCCCCGCATTGAACCAACACACTGTGACATCATCCAGCAAAGCACACAACTATAGATACACAGGCCGAGCATGTTTCAAACAAATGTTTTCAATTGAGTTCAGACGTGTGCACCGCGACCGTGTGGGCGGAGCCACGAGAAAAAAAAAGACTTCATCTAGGTCGAAGTGATCACACTTAAATCAATATATCATCACGTGTCGATAACGTGATGTGGGCGGGGCCAATCTCTCCCCGCGGAGTGAAAATGCCCTCGTCCGGCTGCTGGTTTTCACGCTGCACGTAGCTCCTCCCCCTGACACCGCCCCCCCCACCCCACCCCCCCGCCTGCACAGCTGGTTTCCCAAACATCTCAGGTATGACAGAACCCTCCTGGGCGGAGGAAGTCGCCCTCTGGCTCCATTTCCAGCGGCTCTGCCTCTCGCTCCCCTCGCAGACCCAACATGGTGACTCATGCAGCTGTGGCTACTCATTAGTTGGAGCTTCCACTTCGTTCTCCTCCGCCACCGCCGAGGACTGCAGCTATTCCTGCTCCTTCCTCTTCAAAGTGCTCTCACTTCATTTGGATTTATGGACTCGTTAAAGGGGCCGTTCGCGGATTCGCCTGATATATCCAATCCTTTACGAGGAAACGTTTGGAATCATCTGTTTTCGCGATTTATTGGTGATTCGAATCTGTTGCGATGGGCAACGAAAATATTGAGTCAAAAATACTGTTTACTTCTCACTTCCTCGTCTCATATTGACTAGCCTGGATGTCTTTAAAGCCCCGCCCCCTCCCGAAATGCACATTTTGCCTTCCTCTGGAGGCAAATCAGGCTTTCTTTCACACCGTGCTGTACCTGGTAGAGGCGTGTCCCTCTGCTGGGTGGGTGTGGTCAAGTTGACCCCTATCTGGACCAAACGTCCATATATGTGCGTCCGCGGCACTATGAGGTCATAGTGAGCAGGGGTTGAAAAACATTTGAGAAGAAATACAAGTAAATGCATTTTTGCAGCTTTCTTGCCAAATAAAAAAGGGGGGAAAAAAACATTAAAAGATCAAACTTTCCCCTCGGGATTCGATCCGTCCACACGGACCTGCCCAGTTTTCATTTTGAAACAATTCCATGTTGTCCATCCCGCTCTGTCCGGTTCCACCGCTGCTCTAACACGTTACATCCTCTGGTCATGTGCCGGCGGCAGATCAAAGGAAACAGATTGTCCACGCTGCGGCGGCGCTTCACAGATCAAAGGAAACAGATTGTCCACGCTGCGGCGGAGCTTCACAGATCAAAGGACGAGCAGACGCGTCTTCACTCACGACCACAACAATGCGGAACTGTCACTGAGCGTGTTAGCGACGCGTCTCGTGGATGTTTGCATGCAAAGCAACAGGAAGCTGGGTAATTGAAAGTGGGCGGGGCCAAAACAGAGAGCTGCAGAGGAAGCTATGAGGTCTGGTTCAAATCAGCCGATTAAATGCTGAGTCATGTGACCTGGGTATGTGTTGAGTCACCAACACACACTTTCAATCAGTTATTCACACGTGACACCTCCAATGTTTAATATCTGAACGAACACATGGAGCTGATTTCAAAATAAAGCAAAACACAAAGACACATTTCGATCAGTAGTGGATGAGTCACTGGTTTCACTCAAACCTGTGTTTGCAGCAGTGGAATGTTGAATGAAGGACAAGGGGGTTGGGGGGGGGGGGGGGGGGGGGGGGGGGGGGTCACTCACTCACCCTGCTGAGACCCCCCCCACCCCCACCCCTCACCCATGCCCCTTTCACTCCAAACCAAATGGTGCAGGAGCAAGCAACAGGAAATCTCTGCAGGACCCTCACCCCCTTCAGCCCCCCCACCCCCCACCCCCGCAGTGAGAGTCCATCTACTTAACATGAGCGACAAAGACGTGCCATGCCCCCCCCCCCCCACCCAATTTACATGAGACTAACTCAACAGGCAGTTTTTACAAGAGAGAGAGAGCACAAAGAATTCACCTCATCGAAAGCGCCGCAGAAACTCACGTGTGTCGTGCACGCGCATGGGTTTCGCCCTGGGGACGCGCACTGAGAGAGGTAAATAAATAATTAAAGGTGAAGATGGGATACCTGCGGCTTCACATGAGACAAAGAAACTTTTTAAAGCCCCAACAGCCCCCCCCCCCCCCCCCCCCACCACCTGCCCCCCCCGCCCCCCCCCCCCCCCCCCCCCCAACACACACACACACACTCACACACCCCCACCATCAGGTCTGCAGAGTCACACTTTGAAAAAAACACACTTTGTGTAACTTTAACTCCAGTTTTCCACACTCTTAATCTATTTGGTTTATTTGTTGCTTATTTATTTCTAATTGGACATGACATAAAGCATTTACATGTTGAACTGTTATTCCTGTTTGACTCCACTTTGTGAGTTACTTTTTAGAGGTGAAGTGCTTTGGGACCACAGCTCGAAAACTATAGTTAAATGAAAGATCATTATTATGATCATCATTATTATCTTTACCAATTAATGAAAGGCTCCTGTATCAAGACCGACAAACGTGGTGAGAGTGAAAAACCCGGATCCACCTAAACTTCTCCAAACCTCCTCACATGTGAAGGAGTGAGAGCTACGTGCGCGGCATGTTGTGACTTTAGTGCAGAGCATGTTCATTTCAAAGAAAGAAACTCATGAATCCAAACTCACCTTCTCCTCTCACATGTGGGACCAGGAGCAGCATCCAGATCCAGATCCAGATCCGGATCCTCCACAGGAATGTGTCCATGGCTGCGGGCTCCGGCTCGATCTGATCCGCCGAGGCTGGAGCTCTGGCTGCCCGCTGCAGTGTGAGGAGCTCGGCTGCTCCTGCTAGATCTCCTCCTCCTCCTCCTCCTCCTCCTCCTCCTCCTGGTTCCTCACTGAGGAGCCTCGGCACCGGGGCAGATGTGGTTCTGGCAGCGGGCAAACAAAGGCACCTTCCTCCGGAGCTCGGTCCCTGTGTGGAGCCGCGGGGCTCTGCCTCGGCTCCTGCTCCCAAACTGGCCCCTGAACTCCACTGGAAAGCCCAACGGTACGCGCGCACGCGCGCCTCACGCGCGCACCCACACAAAGAGTGTAGTGACACTTTGTGCGGAGGGCTCCACCTAGCGGTGGTCCGTAAAACAACAGCCGCGAGCTCACGCCTCGAACTTGCCAGTGGCATGAATGTACAGTATATTCTGTGCTGTCAACGGGACATGCTGTCAACACACAAGTCTGAACTGACGCTAGAATGTCTCAAAATCCCTCCGATGGAGAGTAGGTGAAAAACATTTCTGAGAAGTTGAATTGAAAATGTACAAAAAGCCATAAAAATGTCTTGAATTTGATATTTAATTTAACCAAAATCTGCAGGAATGACATTCTGAAAGGAAAGTGGATCTGTACACGATTCAAACCGACAGACGCCTGAAGCACAGCGACTAGTGTTCTTCTTCACATCCGTCTTCATAACAACGACAGCTGCGTTCACTCCACATGATTTAGCGTTTAATAGACGCAGTGACACAGCTGGAAAAAAAAAAAAGACAGATCCATCTGACAAAGTAAAGACAAACCAAACGACAAAAGGACACAATCAATTCCAGTAGTAAAAAGCAAAGTGTACAGCTCATCTCGACGGCAGAGTGTGGAATTAAATAACAGCGAGTGCAAGGTTTCCTCTTTGGTCAGTCGATGCAAAGCAACACGTGCCGCGCTCGGAGACGCTCGGCAGAGCCGCGTTTACCATCGCGGCTCTGTGGCGCAGACGCGGGCGCGTGAAGTGGACGAAGGCGAAGGGTCGGGGTGAGACGAAGTGTCCGCTCAAACTTCAGGTCGGGAGTGTTTGTCCTCGCTCCGGCTCCCGCAAACAGTCACTGTCGCGCCGCCGTCATTTCAGGACGGACGCCGCCGCCTCCTGGATGCAGGACACCGCCCTCTGGATGTCGTCCTCCGTGTGTTCGATGGTCACCACCACTCTGACGCTGAGGACGCACCGTGGGAGGAGTCGGTCACAACCAGTCAGTCAAGTCATTTCCAGAAATGAAAAAGCACCATGCGTACTTTTATGCACATTGAACGCGGTGTCCTCTAGTGTTTCAAAAGGGGGCGTGGCCAGTCATGTTTCAACTCAAACCTCTTTCAATCGCCAGACACTGCTGCATGCCGAACGAGGTGAGGGATTGAACCATCAACCTCCTGGGGTAAGAGAACAACCCCTTTCGTTCTTTATCCGCGGGAGACGCGTGGGAGTGTTCTATGTGCAGTGGCAGGGCATGTGGAGGTGGAATCTGCAGGTGGGGGCGTCTCACCTGGGTGGGGGGAGGAACCGCTCCTCTTTGTCCAGGTAGCGCGCGAGGGTCAGGGCCACGTGTCGCTCCATGCACTGAAAACGCACAGTCCACAGCAAACAATCATCAACACCAACCGGCTCAAATATCATGGCTGAGCGCGCGTGAAGGTGCCGTTCTCACATAATCCACTATGCGGCGCAGCAGCGTGACGTCGTCGTCCCTGGAGCCTGAACTTCTCTCCAGCTGTAAATGAAGAGCCGGCGCACAGGGAACTCCCACCAACTTCAGACCTGGAGTTCTGTCGCGCAGAGATAATCGCACACATCAACGTTCCGTTGCGGACGGTGAATCCAAGATATTACACGCCGACATTAAACTTGCAGACTGTCGAAGCTACTGCAGCGACGGAAACAGCTGTTGTCGCGCCGCGCTGTCTGTATTTACAGTGACGGGGAGAAACAAATTATAACGTGCGGACGAACTTACCCCTGTAAAGCCTTGTAAACCTCTTTACACTTTTCCCTCAGGACAGCAAAGATGTCTGCAGGGCAGATGAACACGACGAGTGAAAAGAGCAGCTACTCGGTGGCAGGAAGTGGAAAAACAAACGAGGAAGTGTGGGAATACCTGGATCCTCCTCCATGATGTTCAGGGCCTCGATGGCGGCGGCAGCCAACATGGGAGGCAGGGAGGCAGAGAAGCAGTAACCCTGACCCGACAGGCGCTAAGACCAACACAGGACAGTATCTATCGTTGACATCGGTGCTGGTCTCGTGGTGACGAGTGTCGAATGGACGACACCGCGCGGAGCACTGCTGCGTTTACCTGGTGATCGATGACAAAGGAGCGTCCGCAGCAGAATCCTCCGATGGAGGCCACGGCGTTCTCCATGTTAGCGCTGATCAGATCGATGTCGTCAATCTGAGGGGGGAAGCGCAGAGGGTCCGTTGGCATTTGCAACTCTGCACGAAGCCTGAACCGACTCGACCTTCACTCACGTTGACCCCGAAATGTTCCGTCACTCCTCGGCCGTGTTCTCCCAGAACTCCGAAGGACAGACTCTCCTCCAGGAAGATCCGCACCTTGTACTTGTACTTCAGCTTCACCTGGACGTGGCACAGACGCACAGAGTTTCACTCGTGACCACTCGCACGCCAACAACAGGAAGCTGGCACGCGTGGTGTGGGCGGAGCCACGCACACACACAAGAAAAGCAGACGTAAACATTGGTTTCTCATTTACCAGCTCGGGGAGAGGACAGATGTCGGCGGTGTTGACGTACAGACCCTCCACTACGATGAACTTCCGGGTCACTCGAGCTTTGCGAAGATTCTGCAGAAGAAGACGTCCGATGGTGAGTGAAACGTAAGACGAGGCCGAGCTCGGAGACGCCACGTGTCCATTTAAAGACGAGAGAAGCGCCAGCGTACGAACCTTCTGGTCCTCCAGCTCCTGCTCCTTCAGCAGCCTCTCCAGATCCTCCACATCGTTGTGCTTGAAGTATTTGATGAAGCTGCGCGAAGCCTGAAGACCTTTCTGGATGGAGAAGCAGGCGGCTTCATCCCTGGCCACACAAACGACAACAGAGCAAATGAGGAGGGGAAGCGCACCTCGAGCGCTGGATGGTGGGAAGCGTCTGACCGAGCTTACACGAAGATGATGTCGCCCCTCTTGGAGTAGGCGGGGATGGCACTGGCGATGGTGGCAAACCCGTACGAGTAAAGGATGGTCTCCTCTGTCTTCATGAACCGGGACAGACGGCTCTCCAGCTCCAGGTGGACGTCTTTGGAGGGGAAACAAGAAAAAGTAGCGTAGATGAGTATTTTCTGTTCATAACGTCTTCTATTAAGTGTCCGTTCCATTAATTTACCATATTCAACAGTGTTATTGCAGATAAGTAAACATACAGGTGAATTTAAAGGTTCATTTTCAGGACTAAGAGTCATTCAAGTCTGTTACTGATCAGCCCCCCGCTGGCTGCTGCTGCTGCTGCTGGCTCCTCCCACCTCATCTCCACCCAGGCCCCGCCCTTTAGAGTCAGCCTGTTGAATGATTCCCACGTGTGTGAGGATGAAAAGCAGATCCGATCACTTCACTCACCAAAGGTTCCGTAGAAGCCTCTCGGCCCACATGTGCCCACTCCGTACTTCTTTAGCGAGGCCAAAGCTTTTTGCTGTCGCCAGGAGGAGAGGAGTGATACATTAGTGGACACCCGGAGTAAAGGTGCAGCGCTACATCACTAAATACTCACCTTAACCCTCTCATTATCGAGGAGACCCAGGAAGTTAAAGGATGCAAAGTTAATGCACTCCTTTCCATTGATGATGATTTTGTGGCTCGGAGGTCTGTGACAAAAAGTGACCGTTAATACGCGCAACAAACATGGCTGCCGTTTGTTTAGGTGCGTCTTCATTCACCCCGTGACGACGTCGTAGTTGAGGGATGGATGCTCTTTGGACACGGGGGGAACCAGGGGCTCCGGCTGCCACTCCTCAATCAGGTCCTCCTTTTCCTGCAGCACGGATCCATGTGATAGTTGTTAGTTAACACAGACTGCGGGGCGTGTTTGTTCTAACGCTGCTTTGTGCTGCACTGAGTTCACCTTCTCTGTCAGTCTGAAGGTGTCAGTCTGGAGTTTGTAGGTTTTGGAGAACACCAGCCTGATGATCCACAGGATGAGGATCCCCTCCAGGATCAGGTGATACGCAGGAGCCTGAGGCGGCGACAGGGACAGAGTCAGTATGTGAGTGATCCAGACACACACACACATATAATGTCACAGATGTGACGCTACAGTCCAACTCGCCATTCAATATGATTTCTGATTTCTTAGATTTTCAATAGAATGGGTTTGCAGACAACATCTGCTTATTAATTTCGTCAGAAAACACCAACTAGCGGTCTGATTTAGTTATCATATGTGAAGAGAACCGACTTAACCAGGTTAAATGTAGTCATCGTGGAACATTTGCGGTGAGCTTATTCAAAACCGTTTCCTGGCTGTCTGAACGAGAAATGTAAGTGGTTATTATGATGATCAATGAGACTGTTATGAGGACAATGATCACAAATGACGTGATGACAGACGAAAACTTGAAATCAAAACATATTTTGCATGTTACATATTTGGAGCGACACAATTTGTATTTTACACGTTAAGGTTAAAAGGCGACGAGGACGTCAAACCAAACTCGTGTTGTTTTTATTTATTTTTTTCAAGAAAATAGATCCCCGGATGTCTCTGTTTTCTTTAATCCGTGTTACACTGAGCTCGGTCCTGACACCGGAAATAGCAGTTAACAAAGTAAACAATCATATGTCCGGTTGGATTTGTCACCGGGTATAAACATCATCAACAACAACAGGACTCGTGCAGTAAATCGGTTGAAATAGTTGTTTTCTTTCTTTTTTTTTATTGTCGAGACTAAGTGTTCACGACATTCAGTAGAAACTTCCTGGAGTTAGACGGGAGCCGCTGATTGGCTGCGACACTCCGTCAGAAATCTTCCTCGGGGGCTATCGCGTCAACAACTTTAATATTAACGGCTTCGGACCGAACTAAGATCAGCGGCGTTTCCTGTAAACAACCCGGAAACCTGTTCGGTAAATGTCAGTGTATTATTCTGCTCGAGACAGACACGTACCTCATAAAGCGCCTGGACCATTTCCACCAACACCCATTGCTGCCCCGACGCCATGTTTAGCCTCATTCTGCAACGTAGGTGCTCTTCCTCTTCTTCCGGTTCTCTGGTGGTTGGCAAACAACCTTCAGTGCATTACCGCCACCAAGCGGTGTGATGTGTACAGTGTAATCCAACGAATACGATCCTGATTTTTAAACAACTTGATGGATTCATTTATAATTAAAGAACTTTATATACGAATAAACATCAAATCTAACAATTGCGATCTACACTTTTCTGATCAACTATCAACAGCAACATTTTAATAACCATTCCTTCAGCATCATATCATAGGTTTTCTTTATATCAAAGAATAAAGCCACACGTTTTCTGAATCAAAGGTGATACAAGAATGTCACTAACATGTGCCAGAGATGAAAGTCACAAAAATAACAAAATACAGTCTTGATTCTGGAAATATTTGGGCCGATGGAAGAAGCAACTAATTTCTCATTTTAATGAACACAGAAACAAATGGTCTTCTTTTGAAAAGAGAATAATTTATTCATCATCCGGTCATTCCAGGTTATGTATGAAAATACTGTGTTGACGATCCGCTGTGATTGACTCTGATAATGATGAGCAGTGAGTATATGGCGTCAGGCTGTATAGTGCACTACGTGATAACATGTGGTCCTGAGGCAGATATGTAAACATTATAAAAACCTGCTGTGGTGTAAAAAGCTCGTACAATAATAATATGCAGTTACACTGGAAGAGAAATCATCAAGTCCTTGGCTTCGCTCTGGTCTTTGGTCGACGATGCCGAGACTGTCCCAGTGTGATAGAATCACCTCTTAGTGATGAGGTCATAGGTTCGACCTTTACATATAAACACATGTCAAAAGAAGCATTTGAAATGAGCGTTTGGCAGCTAAACTGCATGTTTTCTGCAGCACGTATCTTTCATTTAGGTTTTTGGTTGTCTTTGTTTTGAAAATGATTTTCTGTCACTTCCCCTTTGATTGGAATGATTATCGATGGTTTGGTATAAACAGCAACAAAGACAAACAAAGATAGTCACCATATATTATATCAGGCTCCGTACCTCTCTGTTTCACACACACACACACACACACACACACACAGTCTCACACACACATTATGGGCTAATCCACAATGGCCTCATATTATCTGAGAAAATTATTCTGCTGGACACTGAAACACATTCAGTCAGAAGCACTTTGTGTAACAATTTCATAATAGAGGTAATGACTTGAAAATAAATACTTGCTTTTTAATTTGATGTCTTTTCTTGTTACTATGTATCAGTTGAAACCTGCCGTCCGGTATTTTTGGCGATTGTTCCTTTGCCATTTCTTTTAAACCACAGTGCCTTCTCTGCTTGCTCTTCGACTTGATTGAAGATTGTGGCGCGAGGGGGCGGAGTCAGGAAACTGTCTGCTAGAAATACTGCTGCAGAGCGGACCAATAACAGCTCTTGTGGTCTGAATTGTTAGAATGCGTGGTTGCATTATCAGTTGCCATACTTTGTATGGATCTGGATCAAATCTAGGCGACTGCACAAGAAATCACAGTCCACCTTAAAACCCAACTGTGGTTTTAAAAGCTTGCATTAAATGACATCATGTCACAATCACTGGTGTCCCACTGCATGTCTCTAGAACTTGGTTCTGTCCCTGGACCAAACCGTCACATCTGTCCGCTCGGTCCGGATTTCGGGTCCCGCTGACTTTGCACCGGTCCACCAGCTTTGGGCCCGTGACCCACGGTCTCACGCGTCAGCCCTCGGCGATCTGCATTCAAGTATATGTGAGGGAAAGGTACCGGGCGGGACCAGGGGGTTCTGAGTATCAGGACGAGGTTCTGTTATAACCCACGTCCACACGTTTCTCCATCCACAGCTCCGCTAACTGCATCCGCGACGCAAACGTACTGGCCTTTGACCCCAGACACATTTTGTACTGTCTCTGCTCCAGACTGGTGTTGCAGTGGACCGGATGATAAACGTGGAGGATTCCCGGATCCTGACTTCGCAAGACCTGCAAACCAGACTGAATCACCTTGGTGAACAAGTCCACGTCCTCCAGTCCCCATCCCAGGATGGACGTGTCGAATCCTCCCGTTTTGAGTAAATCGCCCTTGAAGACGCACGTGATTCCGAAGCCGTAATCTCGCCAGAATCCACTTTTCCTGGTGAGCACGAACTCGTTGTCTCTCTGAACCTTCTCCCCGTACACTATCTTGGGGTTGTACTGACTGAAGACCACCGGGAAGTAGACCTGTCTGCCTTGGACGGCGTTGTCTCTGCAGCGCTGCAGAGCGTCGCTGCTGAAGATAAGATCCACATCGCAGAAGAACAGCAATGTGTCGTTGTCCTGTTTGGAGGAGCCCAGCTCCAGAGCCAGACCCCGAGAGAAGTTCCCCGTGAAGGGGATGAGAGAAATGTCTGCTGAGGGATACTTCCTGTAATAGTCGCCGATCAGCTCCAAGTGTTTCCTGTTCTCTCCGTCCACGAGAACCACAGAGAGCCGCACGTTTTGTTTGGAGATCAGACAGACCCTCTCAAAGTTCTCCATGAAGTGGACGAAGGTGCCGTATCGGCCCGACAGCGGGACCACGATGTTGACTTTCCTCTGGCTTTGCTTGAACATCTCCCGGGTCGACTCGGAGAACTGGAAGGGCGACAGGAACTTCAGGGAGTTGGACAAGAAGGACAGCGACTGGGATTCCGAGTTGATGGCGGCGACGAGCTCTGCCACATCCAGCTCCTCGGTTTCGGAGAAGAAGGGTCGGCTGAAGGGCTGCTGGAGGTACGCGTGGCGCCGCACCGGCACCGTGATCTTCCGCCCCTTGTGTTTCTTGTAGAGAAGCAGCAGATCCAGGATGTACTCCGCTCCGTGCATCGGATCCACCCGGTAGTAGCCGTACTGGATCTCCTTAAAGTCGATGACGCGGCCCCGGGTTTTGGAATTGGTGTTGATCATTTCCATCACCTGCATGACGATGTCTTCCAGCGCCGTCCACACCTGGTTCCCCAGGTTCTGCCGCACCGGCTTGTTCTCGGCGGGAGAGTAGATGTGGCGCCCTGTGAGGAAATCCCACTCGATGACGTCGTCTCTCTGGCCCGGCTGATAGCGCATGTAGGAAGGCGGCGAGCCGAGCTGCTGGTCCTCCCACAGAACCTCGGTGTCGCTGAGGTAACTCATGGTCAGGCTGTCGCGGTGCAGCAGGATGGTGTGGTACCGGAGCCGGGCGATCTGGCGGCTCAGCGTGAAGCTGTGCAGGCGGTACTGGTAGGCGGGCTTTTTGTTGGGGTGCAGCGTGATGGCGTTGTGGATCTTGCTGCTGTGAAGCTCCTCGATGAAGCCTTTCTTGTTGTGCTCGTAGTTCTCGTAGAAGAGCTGCTGCATCTGGGAGGAGAATCGATGGGGAAGTTCAAAAAGCTCGCAGACAACCTTTTTTTTTTTTTTTTTGCCACGCTCAAATCAAGACAGGATGAATCCATACCTCGTAAGACCACACACACTGTGTCCCCCCGAAACGGCGCACACAGCGCCCCACCTCCACGTCCTCGTGGGTGGTGTACATCTCCCTCAGACAGGTGCCGATGTGCGGGACCATCCGGCGCAGCAGCTCTCGGCTGAAGATCATCCCGGGCCCTCCCATGCAGAAGTTCTCTCCGGGCTCCAGGGCCAACCGGCCCAGCTCCTCGGCCATGCCCAGGCCCGTCTGGCCCAGGTAATGAGGTTTACTGCTGTTCAGCGAGCGCAGGAACAGCTCCAGCTTCTCACCTGAACAAAGATGGAGGGTGAGCGGATCCCGGATTTAGGCTGAAAATTGGTCGGAGGTTGAGTGTGACGGATGTCGTGCGACGCCGCCAACAGATGTCACTGAACCCCACACACTGCACCTTTAAACATCTGCTCTCCCTGGAAGGTCAGGGGTCAGGTCATTAGGCAAAAGTCTCAATGAGGATGAGCTAAGATTAGAAATAGAAGATTAAGATTTAAAGCGGTTTAAGTTCACATCGTGCAAGTAAATCCACTTATTGTTCAAATTCATCGTTTTTCCAACACCTGCTTCCTCAGACGTACATATTGGCCACGCCCACCAAGTGGAGGCTCGCTACCTGTTCCTGTATGCCGAGAGGTGAGGTCAGCCAATCAGGACAAAGAGAGATTTCAGGGAGGGGGCGGGGCTTGTTCAACACTGTCAATATTTGTAAATAACCCGAAAGAGCTAAAGAAAGAAATGGGAGGAGAAGTAACGGTCGTCACTCTTTTTTTTTTTTTCCCACTCAGCCCACGCGCATGCGCACGCGCACGCTGGCAGCCTCACAGCTGCCTCTCAGGTCTCACCTCTTATGTAAACATCATCGTCTGCTCGCATGAACCACTCGTATTTATCCAGGTAGTGGTCGTGGATGTATTTGAGCATCATGAATGACTTCTTCTGTGGTGGGTATGAGTCGTCCACGCCCGCCAGAGACACCACCGGGAGGGGGGCGGGCAGGCGGATTGTCCCGGAGCCGCTGCTGGAGTAGAACTCCACCTTCCCCGGCACAGAACTCACCCAGGTTCGGGAGGCGGCGACGGCCCGGGTGTGGAGGTATTTCTTGGCCGTCATCACGCCCACGTAGAGGAAGCGTCTCGGCGCGTGGACCGCTCCGCGCGGGCGCCCGCTGCCGTTCGCCCGGTTCGGTACCGGCTCCTCCTCCTCCTCCGGGCTCAGCAGCGGGATGTCCCGGGCGGCTCGGCCGGCCGCGGTGCGGCCGAGGACGTCGGCACCGTTACCGACGGCGGAGTCCCGGTAGTAGCAGGCGGGCGACTTCCGCCTCTTGCTCTCCAGAACCTGGGGCACGATGAGCCACGAGGACGCGGTGAAGCCCAGAAAGACGCCGAAAATCACGGTGGTCCACGGCCTCCTGGATTTCAGAGCCATCGCTGCTGTTTCCCCCGCGGAGCGCCGAGTCCTCCGGAGCCGCGGAGCTCATGAATGCCGCGGCTGTGTGCGGAGCTGCTGACGTGTCCGGGTCCCCGGCGCCTCCGTGGGGCTCTAGTGGGAAGCCAATGTCCGCCCTGACGTGGAATCACGTCCCAGTCCCGGGAGCATCGCGGAGACACGACGGTGTCCGCTCGGAAGTGTCAGCCCCATCCCGTCCCATCTGACACCGTTCTGCTGATCCCCCCCCCACCCACCCACCAACCAGCAACCGCGCCCCGCCCCCCAGGGTTGCCAGGTCTGTTTACACCGCGGATAATAAAGACAGACAATGAAATACACAAGGGTTTATTATTCTATTTGGTATTTAATATGATATCATGATAAGTACAACATGATTAAATGTTACTGGCATTTGAACCAACAACCTCTGTGTTGATCTCATGCGACATATTGGCCTTTTGGGTCTCACCTACAAAAGAGGGTAAATTGGGCGGAAATGCACCCAATCTGGCAACGCTGTAAACAAGGCAGGTGGCCAACGTGCTGTGACTGGCGGCTTAGGCTCCTCATGCCCCGCCCCCAGGGCTTCTTCTTCCCCTTCTTCTTCTTCTCCTTCTCTTTTTTTGTTTGTTTTTAATTTATGCTCAGCTGAATGAAAGAAGTGTTTTCATCTATTTTAGAATATGCAAATAAAGAAACTTATTTGAGTCCTAATGTCTCACAGTGTCAGGTGTCACATCATAATGAGAAAGTGTTCTATGTGCACATTTTGATGAATTGTGTGATAATAATTCAGCTAAATAATAATAGTCATGATGATTTTGGTGATTATTATCACGCCCTTTCACCACCAGGTGTCGCTGAAACAGCTGAGATGCGAGGTGAACGCAATTGGTCTCTTTCACTCAAGTCAGTCAAGATGAGTGGAGGCGCAGCAGCTATTGGCTGAGATGCTGCTGACGTCATCAGCAGATGCCGCCCAGTGTTTGGAGCATGGGAAAGTTAGCCAGTGTGTTTACGGCTCTCAGCAGGACACTGAGCTCAGAGGGAGAGAGAGAGAGAGAGAGAGAGAGTGAATGTGCTCATCTGTGTTTGACCATCAGCTCGTGGACGTTTCAGCATCACCTGCTCACAGAGGATCCTCCGCTGCCTCACACACCAGGTAACAACAACACACACACACACGCACTCACACCTGTTAGTTTTACTGTGAACGCTGATTCACACTGTTCTTCTCTTTATTCTCATGTAGTTTTCTTCCTTCTACTTTATTTTAAACTGCTGAAACATTCATTGTTTACATGGATCCTTTGATCTTTGGAACGAGGATCAAAGGAATCTGTTTTGTCATTGACAAAGATCCATTGAGTCTGATGATGAGAATTTCCACCAGGCTGCTGAAGGTGCTTTAAGTGAGATACGAAGTTCGATGCTGGCATTTTGTGACTTTTGTGATACTTCATATTAAAGGTGCAGTGTACAGGATTTTTTTTCAAGTTGGTTCCTTCTCCTTTCTCCTCCTTCTTTTGTGTTTATTTAGCACTTTTCCAATTAGTGTTTGTGTGTGTGTGTGTGCGCGCGCGCGCGTGTGGTCATGTAGTCCATGTATTCTGCAAGTTGTGGCAACCTATACATGTTATTCAGTGTGTGTATGCAGTGTCAAATCCTAGATGTTGTTTCCTAAACATCAAATTTATTAAAGCTTGATGAAAAGTTGAGTCAAACAAACTCTGGATTACGTCCGAATATGAAACGAAGGCTTCCCCTTCACTTATATGAAACACAATAGATTTCACATTGTACCTACGCACAGTATATAGATCTGAATCCCTTGTGTTATCTCGTTTGAGATGATTTCCTTTGATCTTCAAAGTCAATCAAAAGTGGAAGTAGAGTGACGATAAAGTACATGGACGTGGGCACGTATGTAGGCTCGTGTGCTGAGACGACCTCTGGAGGTGCTGTGACCTGGATCACTGAGACCATCGGACTGTAGACAGTCTACTCTCGCCGCTCTCATGTGTTGACAGCAGAGCTCATCACTGCACCACAACACAGACACACACAAGCTCCTGCTGAAAGTCACAAGATGCCACTATTTAAAGGAGAGAGGGAAAGTTTGTACTTTCTGAGAAGAGAACTGAGCGCTTCATTCACATGTACAGACAGGAGCGTCTGTGGCTGCATGTATGACATCCTGGTGATCTTCCATTGTGAGAGAGTGTGTGTGTGTGTGTGTGTGTGTGTGTTTGTAATGTGAGCTACACAGTCAGCAGTGTTCACCAAGATAAAGATTATTTATTGGTATGCAGTGAAATGAATCTCAAAAGACATTCAATCACAACATTCGCTGCCAGCATTTATTATCGCACATCGAAGTCCAGGGGAGGGGTCGTGACCCCTGAGGCTAAAAAGAGAGAAGGAGGCAAGAAGGTGAAAATACTACTAATAAATAATAGTAACGAGGATTTTCCATGTCGAGTTCCTTTCAATGTACTGAAAGACATTTTACAAAATGAAAGGAAGTCATGCGCAGATCAGATAGACGCAGCGAGAGCCTGCAAAAAAACAGTTTCTTCACCTGTGGAGTGATGTCTGTTGATATGCAAAGATAATCCTCTATTCTTCATGGAACATCACACTGAAGAGCTGTGTCACTCTAATCTGGAATGTCCTCATTTTCTCATGTTCACAAATGACAGTGAGGCCATTCTGCTCTATTTGGATCTGTAATAAAGTTATTGACCAATAAGAGAAGTGATAAACATGGATTGGAGACACCTGCACACACACGCACACACACACACACACACACTGCTGGGGTCCCAGAATATGCTTGTTTTCGTACTTTTGGAAACAAACACACTGAATGCATACATTTCCCCTCCAACATCTACTCCGCCCCTTTCGCTTTTGGCTCCGCCCACACTTCAGGTGCAACGCTGTGATGCACACTCAGCTTCCTGTTGTTAGCATGTAAACATCCACGGTCCTGAGCCTCGGACCCGCATCGTTCATTTTAAAGGTGCAGTTCAATTTCCATGCATCTTGTCTTTTCATGAGCTTCTCCAGATTCACCACCTGTCACTGGCCAGAGGGGGCGGAGCCTCGTTTGGTGAAAGACTGAACAAACAGTCCCGAGGGGCTTTAATGGCTCTAATCAGCAGCACCTGTTCAAAGCCTCCACACACACATTCTCACTTTCACAGACCACCAAGTGTTAAAGATAGAGGAAGTGTTTGTTTATCACTTATCTCTCTCGAATGGTTTCGAAGGTGCAGGAAGACTGAAGCGGAATTGTTTCAATTCCTATTTCCAGAAATGGAATAAATACTTATTGTACTGATGTTTTATAAGTGAAGGAATTGAAGAATGGATGTTTCCGGTTCCCTAGAATGAGTTCTTTGCAGTTATATTGGAAATGGATCCTCTCTGTGGAGGCCGCCATGTTTTGGCTGGACGCACTATGGATCATTTTGAAGTATGAAGCTGTGATGGATCTGATGACTCGTGTGTGTGTGTGTGTGTGTGTGTGTGTGTGTGTGTGTGTGTGTGTCTGTGTGTGTGTATGTGTGCGTGCGTGCGTGTTCATGTGAGTGACCTGCTGACCTCATGTCGTGCTGTGCACGGACACAAACTGCCGGTTGAAACATTCCCGCCGACGTCCCGGTGAAAGTGGTCTCGCTCCGCAGCAGCTGCGCTTCCTCTGAGGTTTCTCTCGGCCAATCAGAAGCGGTGGCTGTTTTTGACTAAAGAATTCAGATATTTATATCCTCTGAATATGCTGATGGGTGAGAGAGAGAGAGAGAGAGAGAGAGAGAGAGAGAGAGAGAGAGAGAGAGAGAGAGTCTCCCAGTCGGGGAATTTTTTTTGAAAAACGTTTCTTTCTGCTGCATCCCTCCGTCTGAGGACGACTGCAGCTCATCACAGGCTCCGTCTGTCAGGGGCCACATTATGTGGTCGGAGCTGTGAACTATAATCAGTGGAGCTGCAGGGCCTCCGTCAGCGGCCTCCGTCAGCGCCCTCAGCTGCCGCTTCACTCGCGCTGAGAGGCGTCATGAGAGTCAAAGTTCCCCTGGTACCTTCCTCAGTAACCGTTTAATACGAGTAAACAAACAGACAAACGAGATGATGATCAAAGCAACTGTTCCTCTCGGCGTTTATTTATTTTTATTTTTTTTGCCTGAATCCGAAATCTGTGGCACATTAGACGTGAACGTGTGAGTGGGATAAATGATTACTGCAGAAAGTGCAGCGTGTGATGGATTCAACGTATTCATGTAAAGTGACACTCCTTTGATCCTTGTAGAACTTGTCAAAGATCAAAGGAGTAAATTAAAATTTGGTGAGTAAAAAAAATGAGTATAGAAACAAGAAAATTAACAGATTGAACATTTCCAAGTGTGCAAAATGCTGTCACATAATGCAGGTTGATTCAAAGGATCCATTTATAGTGAGGAAATAGATTCCTTTGATCCTCAAAGTGTGACTTGTTAGATCAAAGGAAAGACTAAACGATCGAAAAATATAGAAACAAGAAAATCGGCTAAATAAAAGTCTTGAACAAGCGGATGA
>JAFBJT010029513.1:72653-87674 GCA_016785325.1 Chascanopsetta lugubris | reverse complement strand
AACCTCCCTTTCTTCTAGAACTACAAAAAGGGAGTTTTGCTGACATTTATATCGGCGTTTTTGATTTATTAGTACAAATCTGATATATATATATATATATATACATATACACACATATACATGTATGTTATATATCTGTTATCCCTGAGTGTTTTCTGCAGCCTGGTTGAATCTAAGGAGAGTGTCGAACATTGTACGCGAGTGCTCACCTATTCTCCTCTGAACTGCCTTGGGATGAGTGTTTTCCTTTGGTCCACAGCTGCGTTTTTTCAGACTTGTAACGTCAGCTAATCCTCCCCCGCCTCAGACAGCGTCAGCACAAGACTGAACGGGGAGGTGTTTCTGTCTGCTCCAAAAACTGGATTATACAAACAAGAAGCTTACACTTCCAACAACCCCAACAAGCAGAGAAACAGAGCCATCACAATGCCCCTCAATGTGCGGTGATTAACAGTCTTCCACGCTCCCCTCAAATTATAGCAACACTGCGGTTCACAAACAACAAAGAATCCCTGTGGTGCAAATTAAGCCCAGAATACAGAAAACAAATAATCATCCGGAGGTTTCGCTCGGACAGTTGTTTGTTTTCTATCCAGTTTCACTGTCTGCTCTGGCTAATGTCGGGGTATTAAGCAAACACATTTCACATAATACAATTGTTGTGGGTTTCTTCAGGGCATTGCTGTAATGATGAGATAGAGAGGGGGAGCAAACAGAGGTGTATCATCGGTCTCACCTCCGGTTGGATCCCCGAGAGTGATCCTGTGCCGCTTTCCCCCTTCAACCGCTCATAAATCAAATAATTACACTGTGCTTCTTGAGGGAAGATAAAAGTTTTCCCATTAAGCGGCACTCATTAACCCACTTCCAAAAAGGTGCAAATGACTAACTAGGAGGGAGCTGCGCAGCTATTTCCTTATCACGTTGTCATATATATATACACACATATATATATGTACACACATATATATATATACACACATATATATATATACACACATATATATATATACACACATACACACATATATATATATATATATACTTGCCAAAAGCAGGGTTTACAAGCTCAGCCCCGAGATCCTGCTGAACCCGAGCAGGCGAGTGATCATTTTGTTATCAATATTTCATGATGTACACCAATTAACCTTGAAGTGTCTGCAAACGGCAGACAAATGCTCCCCAGTGACTGTGTCGAGGAATCTCTGTCAGGACCAGGATCCACTGCACCGCCGTGATTGACAGCATTTTAACAGCTGCGTTTGAGGCAGGGATCCGACTCTTCTGCCAAAAAGCCAAACGTCACTCACTTTATAAACATCTGCGGCCTGGAGAGGCTTTCACCGCTGAAAGTCAGTGAGGGTGCTCTAAATGATGATGAGCCCTCATTAGCGCCGTTTGTTTACCTGTCGGTTTTTTTTTTTAACCTTGTGCTGCAGCCATGTGTCTCCCCGAATAGGACGCTCAAACCCGTGCTTATGAAAATGAAATGATATTGATAAAATACGATCTGGCTGTGAAACCCCGGCAGAGATGAGGCTCTCTATCTTTCATCTTCCTCATTTGAAGACGTTGCTGCGAAGCCAGAGGGTCTGAGGCGCACGGAACGGTGGCTCGTAGGTCTAACTCCTCAATTTCAAAGATAAGATATCACACTGGGACAAAGGCCCCGTCTCTGCCCTGCCATCACACGGCTGTCACAGATGACAGAGGGAATGCTTTGGTCCTGTGTGACGTGAGACCAGGACAGGACAGGAACTCCGTCTGTGATCACACCACACCGCTGATTAGTGAAGACGCCACAGGGACGAGAGCAAAGCCCTCTGAGGGTCTGATTGATCACACAGATGCATTATGGGATCGTAAGGGGCGAGCCGAGAAGGTGAATTTTACTTACATTATTGTCATTAAAGTTCCAGTGTGTACGATTTCAGTGAAATGTCTTTGATTTTTAATATGCAGAAATTCACCTCAGGAGCAGGTCGTCTCCACTATGCACCACCATGTTTTTACAGGAGCCCAGAATGGACAAACTTAACACCCCCAAGAGATTTTAGTGCGATAAATTGAAAGTGTAATTCTCAAAATGACCGAATCATGTGATTGCGGTTTCAGAGACGAGCGTTGTATTTGTGGTCGGGGTGAAACGAGGTGAAGAGCAGCACTGAAGCGATATTTCTTGGAGCCGTTTCAATAACACTGAATTCATGTGACCTTTACTGGCCAGTGAGCAACTACAAATGGGTCTGCGGAATGATCCCATGGATTAAACACAAAATCATTAAAATGGCAGCACTGGCAGATGGACTGGACACATCAGAACGAGAGCAAAATGTTATAGCACTTGATGGAGTGTGAAAGGTTAACCGGAGAGGGAGCGTAACGAGGAGAAGCAGCCGGAAAACAAGAAGGGAGAAACACATCATGAACTTTAAGTGTGGGTTTGTTTGTCTGAAACACAGACGGGAATCTCTCCAGAGAGATTCGGACAAAAAGGTAATGAGTTTGGGATTTAGTGGCACAGAGGTGAGGTTGCATGTTGTATGAAGGAAGATCTCTGGAGGCCTTCAGTCAGAAGAAAAACTCAAAGCATGTTTTGTTTGTTAATTATTGTTGAATGTAAAGCACAATATGGACGACTTCAGAGAGAGGACCTACAACACTACCTACATATTCACAGAACAAAAAATCCCTCCGCTGAAAATCGTTTTAGGATAATGTCATATTAAATAACAATCATTGTACGCCTTTCACCAATATCTTACTGCCGTGTTTATTACATCATCAAAAGTTCTTGTGAATATGACGTTTATATTATCACATTAAACTCTATCCCTATCTTTGGTTACCTCCATCTACAGGAAGTCATTCTGTATTCATGCCTGGCTCAAACTACAGCCTGGTCTGGAGCTGCACAGTAATCCGATGGTATGGCGTCAGTGTAGCATCTCAATCAATCAATCAATCAATCAATCACATTTCATTTGTGTAGCCCACATTTACAAATTACGATTTGTAAATCACGGGGCTTCACAGGGTAAGTGACATCCTTTGTCCTTTTCCTTTGCAAAAGAAAGGAAAAACTACACTAGGAAAAAAAAAACTTTTAACAAGGAGGGAAATAAGTACGTAGAAACCTCACATGTGAGGGATCCACTCCCAAGACAGACATGATGTTACATGGAACAGGTAACAATGATATAAACAGCACAAATGGAGACTTATAAGTCCATTTAAGGTCAAGGGTCGCAATCAGTTGCCACAACAATTTGATCCATGGATCCACCACGATTCACCGCCATGATCCAGGCTCACTGCCAGTCCAGTCACAGACACAGGATCCAATCCCCACAGACCACGAGCCATCGTCACAAACAACCCAGGGGCCTCGTGTATCAGGAGAGTGCGGAGCAGATGTCCTAAATCCTTACGTACGCACAAGTTTCACCGTGATTCCCTTCGTACGCACAGTTTCGCGCACACGTTTCCTTTACACAAGTCGCCGACTTGAAAGTGTTGGGACGTCACCGCACACAAATGACAGAGACACGCCTCCTGACACCGGCTGAAAGAGATGAAGGTAATGAATGAGAAGGTCGCAGAGAGAGGTGGAGGTTGAAGACAGGAAAGCTAGAGATGATAGAATATAGAATGTGAGATCTGCCCCACACACGCATCACAGGAGCGCACCACGACTCAGCAAAATAAAACCGATATGAACAGAAATGAAAGCAAATGTTACGGGACGCGCGGGAAATCACAGGGAGTGTCACTGACATTACAGATACAGCTGATCAGTAAACTGTATGAAGTACACGACTCTAATACTGGTACTGAGTTTACTGATCAGATACTTCGATCTGTTGGTCTGTCGGTGGCACCTCCGCTGATCCATTGCGCACAGATTACGCACAGACGGAGCACTTTGATACATAGACGGGACTCACCGGGATGAACAGTAGATGGTTGCCAGGGTGAAATAGTGGATTATGTGATGATGTGGGGAGCGGAGATGCGCGGGGGTTAGATGAAGCAACCCATAAGGTATTGAATCACCACTCAGAGAACATGTCGGTGTTATTTCATTATCATTCTATATGAAAAATAAATTTGTGATGCGTTCATTTCAAAGTTGGACTCTTATTTTGTAATGAATTATTCAAAGTCTGGGGCATCTCAAGAGAAGACTCAGCAGAACGATCCACAGTCGGGTGTGCAGGTGTAAACGTACTTTTTTTTAGATTGGGTCCACTGTTTTTATTCCACACGTCAGGTGGATGTGTGCGTGCGCCTCATGGTCTCTGTGTGCGTTCACATCGCGGTGTCACATGGATGATGTGACCAGAGTTGGATTCTTTTCATTCGGTTTGTATTGTTCTCAATAATCCAGACTTTATACAGACTATCAGGGATTCAGAGAGGGAGTCCGGAGGTGACACAGTATGTATCGATCGTTTATTTTATTCATTTCAAAGTTCCCCCCGTGTCCTCTCTGATGTCAGAAATGATTAAATACCAACGTCACATTCGCGCGATTAAAAATACATTTTTACAAAGTAAGGCATGTGACGTGGTTGGAGTTTACAATATTATTTCCAAACATTCCGGTGCATGTCAGAGGTTGTCAGAGCACTGTCACAGACAGACAGAGAAAATGTGAGGAGAAAATACGGAAAGCGCGAACATTTCCCCGTCAAAGCGCGTTTCCACGCATCATTAAGTGCACGTGGAAACGTGCGTACGCACCTTTTCGTGCGCACGCAAGCTTTATACGTGAGGCCCCAGGTCTTATCCTTTCACCATCACAACCCAGGATGCAGCAGCAGCAGTGGATTTACAAAATAATGGAGCCCAGGGACTTTGGAAAAGGAGTTGGATAAGTGACATGTTGTGTGCTTTAAAGTGATACGTTGTGTTGTGGCAGAAAAAGAGTAAAGTGAGGGAGGTGAGGAAGTAAGAAGCTCCTATGTGTCATTCTACCCCTGACAGTCGGGGCCTATGGCAGCAATAAGAGCTGGACCAGGGAGTCCACTCTAACTCTGAGTTTGATCAAAAAGGATGGCTTAAGCCTCTCCTGAAATGTGGAGAGCGAGTCTAAATCCCGAACAGAAAGAGGGATATTGTTCCAGAGGAGCGGAGCTTGATAACTGACTATAACTCTGGCTCCTACTCTATTTTTGGAGACCGTTTGTGCAGAGAGCAAATAAGAGTTTTGGGCACGTAATAATCTGCTGGGTTGGTACTGTGCTATAAGGTCTTTGAAATAGAGCGTTGCCATATTACTGACGGCTTTATATGTGAGAAGGAGGATTTGAAATTCTATTCTATACTTCACACGTGAGGCTAAAACTGGAGAGATGTGATCACTTCTATAGGATCTAGCGAAACAACCGTGCTGCTGCATTTTGATCAAGCTGAAGGGGCTTTATGGACTTACTATAGCGGAACCTGCAAATAGGGAGTTAGAGTAATAAATAGTTAAAAAGGATCATTTTTTCTGTATCTGTAAAAGATAGGACCTCTCATTTTTTAATGTTATGTAAGTGAAAGGAAGATATCCTTGAGATCTGTTTGATGATGTGTGAATCAAATGACGGATCTGGATCAAAGATACACTCGAGAGTTCAGAGACAGAGAGTTATGGGTCATTCAGCTCCTGACATTATCCAAGAAAGTTTGGGGGGTGGTCAGATGATTACTTTCTCCTGCGTTTATAGATATGTAAATCTGCGTGTCATCTGCATAACAGTGGAAGTTAGCATGGTCTTTCCTGGTTATGTCCCCTCATGGTAGCATATAGGATTGGGCCAAAGACAAAGCCCTGGGGGACGTCATGGCTAACTTGAGTGTGACTGTGACTGTTCATTAATCTGTACATATGGGAAGAAAAGTCACACTTTATTAAGTTTTAAATATATGTGGAATCGGCATTGGAGTACATGTATCCTATATGCTCAGAGATATGTCCCGATGTGCTCTCAGTTTAAATGCCACCACTGACCTCACTCTTGCACTATAAGCACCTTAACATGCTCTGCCAATGAACACCATATCCAAAGCTGCCAGTGCTTTAACTTGGTAGCTTGAGGGCTTTTGCCACGTACATTTAGTATTGTATTGTATGATTTAGTAAGGCCACTGAGTCGCTTCCCCACATAGCTGCAGTCAGACATAAGGTCAGATCTCAATGTTTTATCTTCACTTCATGTATCTTGGTGCGATCATATATCTAGTGCCAAATAGGCTAAGCATGATAAGTAATGAAGATGAAAGAGCACTGTGGTTCCGGTTGAAGAAATGCCAATGAAAATGGTTTCAGTCTTGTCGAGATGAATACAGGTACACACAGATACTTTTAGAGTCCGTATCTGTTTTGTTTGAGGACTTTAACAAATTGAACACTGCAGAAAAATAACAGTATATTTGTGATTCTTGTCTTAATTCATTTTCAATGACCTTAAAATGAAATAAATAATACATTTCAGTCGGCACATTACTGCCAGAAAAAGCCTTCCTATGTGAACACTGAGGCTCTGCTGCATGTCACCCTGCTTGACCATTCACACTTGCAGACTGAGGTGGTGTGCTCTCTGGAAATGTTCACTGCATTTCCTTGAATAACATATATATATATATATATATATATATATATATATATACAGACTAAATATGAGCAGGGGTGTGGCCCATATGTCTCACAATACACACCATGTTCCCATAATGCGTCCAGCTGTCCTGCAAGCTCAGGCAGCGTAAATCTTCAGCATTGTAGCAACAGAGAAACATTCAAAAAGTGGTGGAACATAGTTTTTACATTGTGTTGCTGTGAACCACGTGCTGTGCAGAAAAAGTCACTTAACTGTCTCCAACATGCATTTAAAAAAATGGGCATTAAGCACTCAAAACTCTTGTGCCCTTCTTATTCATTATAATATAATAATCTGTACTGGTGACAGAGCATCATGACTGAAGACGCACGGTAGATTGTTTTTATCAAGGTGCAAATGCCAGGCCGAGCATGGAACTGCTCCGGTGTGAAATCAAATCATTCATATTCACTGTCAATGTTCACACAGTACAGATACCTGCTGTAATGTACAAATATAGTGTCAGTGTCCTCTATATATCCAGAGGCAGTAATCAAATACTCGTCACCCTAACAAGTAGCCCGACCATTGCTCATCAGTCTTTAGACAAAGAGCAGCTCTACACAATTATGCAAAGTCATCGACTGCGTTCGAAACATTTTGAATTCAAATCATTGTTTGATGTCACAGCCAAATATGTTGATGAAACACTCAGCCGAGATAATTCTGCTTATTCTGATGAATGTTTGCCAACGCATCCACTCGTCCGCCTCCTCCTCCTCCTTCTCCGCCTCCTCCGCCTCCTCCTCCTCCGCCTCCTCCTCCTCCTCCTCCTCCTCCTCCTCCTCTCAATATGATGTGCACGTGTTTATGCAAAGTTTAAACCATCATCATCTTGTCTTTTTAGCCTGTTGTAGAATTATTGATGCTCTAAGTTGTACAGTCAAAATGTAATGGGTATATTTACCTCCTCCCAGGCTTTACATTGCAGCACAAATTGGTCATAAACTCAAACAGCTGGAACATTCCTGCAGACGCCATAAGTGGAGAGAAATTTTCCGGCTTTGAGAAAATCGGGCACAACTCTTTGCAGAACTTTTTAATCTTGGGTCAAACGGTTGTTTTGTGAAGCAGAAAAACAGATGGTTTATTTCAGCTAAATAAGTTGCATTTCCATTTTCAGCTCTTATCGTCTGACGTGTTTTTGGCTCGGTGAGAAGCTCAAATCCAGTCACCCTGCACTTTGCTGATATATTGAGGACAAGGGGCTATTAATCCTAACTGAACCTGTCAAGATAAAGCCGAGCTTTGGTGGATTGTGCATTTTGCTCCTCAAACTAAAAATGCATTGTCACGGTGATGATTACCAGCCGTGAATCCATCTTCACATTATTTTGAAAGTCACTTGATTTATATGATCGCACAGTCAACACGGTTAAACGTCTGCTTTCTTCTCACAACAATAAAAATCCTCGTCTGAGTGGGCATGTGTGGAAATTATTATTGGACGGTATAAGAAAACAAAAAGGTCAGATTTAAGATGAGGGAGGAAGAAAATGTGCAAACATCCAGCTTGTGATAAATATTTTCTGCAGAAATCAGACTGTTTGCATAAAAGGTGTAGTTTAAATTCATGAAAACTAAAACAAATACATTTTTAGTTCAATCCTTCTGTTGGGTTCTGCAGTGATATAGTTGTTTCAGTAAGTCAACTAATGAGCATAAGAAGAAAAATCCAACTCTGCACTTGTACTATTTCTGACACTATCGCAGGTGTGTAACTTCGAAAAGGTCACGGCGATAAAGTATTCAGCAGATGTTGTTGCACTCGGTCATCAGCATCTGAGAGAAAGCTTCATCTGCCACAGCAGCCACCTCCTCCGTGTGATGACAGGACATTGAAAAATCGCAACTGAATGAAGTTCCACTCTCAATAATAAAGCAGAGTATATAAAAAAAATAAAAAAAAACACTGGATCTGTTACGTCTCATTTGTGGACTAATGTTGAAGTGCAGCATCTTTAGCATATAGCCATGTAAGGTGTGAATTCTGAATGCATAATCTATTGTTGCAAGCCTTAAAGTGAATCTTCACTTCACCTCAGTATCTGAAGATGAGATAAGAGGGACACGTGTCATCCTCCTCCTCACAGGAAACAACAGCACGAGGGAGAAACAACTCCACTTCATGGTCCGCCCAGATAAGCGACTCCAGCTTGTCCTTGTGTACTCCAGCCTCCACCTCAGTATGTGTTCTTGCTCTCTGAGAATTCAGCCCTCACACGCGAGCACGTTGCATTCCACAATCTGATTCCTTACCACCGCCTATTCAGCAGGCATATGTGCCACTTGGTTTTCTGAACAGGACAACGCGTAGATAAAAAAATTGGAAAAGCCAAGGGAAAATGTTGACCCTCTAAAGTGGAGCTTAGGTCACCGATGCTCAGATTCATTTCTGCTTCATTGATGAGAGAAACGGAGGTTCTGCAGCTACGGTCACTAAAACCCGCTGTAACCAAAAAAATGAGTTTGGAGCACACCTCTAAGTGAGGATGAATCCCTTCGGAAAATAGTCCTTAAAATCTTGTATAAATAGAAATTACCTGTTGAACCACGAGCACACGGAGGTAGGAGCAGAAAGGAGAACTCAGATTTGCCCTTTTCAAAAATATCACTAGAAATCCTTCAGCATGACCCGAGCTGGGAAAGAGCCCCGCGCAGGGATTTGTTACCTTGGATACCTGAGCACATATTAGATCCACTCCCCTGTGCTGTAAATATTCAATGTTATAGTCGCAGATCTCTGTTGACTCTTCTGATGATATCGTGACGGGACGCAGCTAAAAGCCAACGTTCAAGCTGCTGCATAATCAGCCATTATTCTGTTTATCTATGTGTCATCACACGGCTGCATTGTGAGGGGATCACATGATCTGTGCGCCTCTGTATTTCATACAAAGCATAGTCTCTCTTTGTTCCATCCTCTTCTCTCAGCAGCTCCACCCCCCACCCCCCAACCCCCCAGACGCCCCTCACACTCAACGACGCCATCACAGAGCTGACAAACACAGACGGGACGCTCTCCATCACTCTCAGCTCGGCTGAAATAAGCTTTGAATATGTTTGTTCGAGGTGGGGTGGGGGTTGAGGGGGCAGTGACAGGACACAACGGCCGACTTGTATCCAGAAAGAAACGGCTCACAAGTATTAGTGAGATTCTTTACTCAGGGGCAGCCGTCAATCATTGGAAACGCTGCGTGTATTTTCTAAAGATCCTTCACAATTCAAACTAGTTGTCCATCCAGTGTGACAATTTCCATGTAATTGATTTCTTTGGACTAAACAGACTAAATGGACTACTATAAAAAGTAAATGTCTTCTGAGTCTATGTGGGTTGTCTTCTGTCCTTTGTCCTTTGGATGGACAGACATGATCAAAATATCATCAGTTGCAACCTTGATGAGAAAGGACAGTGTCTGACATAGAGAGGTAAATCAGTGTTTTCAGTATTTGTCCACAACATGTCCTTTAGTCTTAGTGTCCCGTTGCCAAGATGTGAGCTTATTCGAGATATTGATGCTTCAGGAAGTCTTCACTGCCAGCGTGTCATCTATAACTGCAGGGAGCTCTCAAATACCTACATTCTAACTGGGTAAAGATTTCTCTTTTATAGATTATACTATTGGTCTGTTATATCGTTTGCACGGCCGAACAGTCAGCCTATAAAAGAAAAACAGAAAATCAACTATACAGATAAATATATTTGTCAGTGGGCCAGCAGCAATGCACCAAAAAAAATAAAAAATACTGATGGTCCAGTTAGTTGCACGCTGTCTCACTCAGATCTCTGAATAAAATACAGAACCCGCTAATGTTTACTTATCCAATTACAAACAGCCATAATTCCAAACGGCCACACTTAAACCAAAAAATGTGACGTTAATTGCCATTTAAACTGCCTCTTCGGCCGCTGAATTGTTGGACTGCTTATGTTCCCTTTAACAAGATCAGTAGTTTGCAGCAGGAGAAATGATTCCACAGTGAGATGCTGCAGAAGAGACAAAAGGGCACAATTAGTTTCCCGATCAATTTGCCGGAAGGAGGAGGCGGGGGAGGAGGATCAATAGTCTGATTATGCATGAGGACGTCATTCGCTTACACCCCAGATCAAAGCGTCAATGATCTAAGCTGAAGGGTCCCAGGATCCATCCATCCATGATCCATGAGTCATGTGTGCGCCGTGCAGGTGAAGAGGACAACAAGACAAAGTCAGCACGGATACCAACGGATCAATTGCAACATGCAGGGAAGTTGTGTGTACCCCCGGAGCCCATGAGATGATGTTGGCTTTCATTATGTCATTATTAATAACAATAATGTGGACACTCTCCGTGGGAGTGCTTAAAGGGCGTCCTGTGGGAATTGCTTGTGTTTGAAAAGCAGGGAAATGACGGCCTGGCAGCGTTCCATCGAAACTACTTTAACTGGGAGCATCATGAGCTAAACATCCATGTGTACAACCACGGGGTTTTTTTCTAACTGCAAAATGGTCCTCAAGCTGTTGATTACAGCTTTTACACGTGTGGAACTGAGTGTAGAGTTGAATTACTTCCAATCCAGAGTCCCCTTTGAGCATAGACTGTATATAAACGCTAATAAACGTTAGCGTCTGTGGCTTCACCTGTTGTTTTCAGCAGAATGGTTTTGTGGCAAATTGTGGGTGAGGCCCTTGTGGCCATCTTGCCAAATCCTAACTCCTCTTCGTTCCCGGTTCTTTCAAAAACGGGCAAAGAGGCGGAAGACACACGGAGCTGTGGGTCGGCTCATGGTGTCGTCACCTCATCCGCGGTCAGTAACAGGTCGGCTCGGGTGTCAGTCAAGAGACCACGCCCCTAAATACGCCCAATTTCACTTTAATCGATCTACTCTGGACCACTGTGAAAAAAACATGGTGGAGCAACATGGTGGCCCCCATGGAGAGGAGCTGCTCCTGATGTAAATATAAAGGTGCATTATATGGTAAAGAAACACCAATTCATCCTCTTAGAGATGATTTACACTTTTTATTATGTGTGCAATTATTTAAGTTAATAGAAACTGAACTACTTTCACCTTGATCTTAATCACTGGACCTTTTCCCATCATGCAATGTGCCTGCATTAACGACAGGAACAAATATGGTGTAATGGAGAAAGTGAGAGCAGGAAATGTATGTAAATGTATAAATGTACTGTGGTATACGTGATTCCTATGCATGTTTGACATTAACAAGGCAGCAGAGCTACAGCTGGACACAATGAGGCAGTTTGAATGCCCCCTGATACCTGCAATTAAAAGAGAAAGGTGTTTTGACCTTGTATTTTGTTGATGCTCTTGAAAAACTGTGTGTGACTGAATCAATGGACACACCTGTTGTGGCTCAGGGACTGGAGGACACAACAAGCGGGCAGACAGACAGACAGACAGACAGACAGACAGACAGAAAGAAACAGATGACTAGCTGTGCTCCTATAAAACAACCATCCCAGTATTCAGCCTCTGTATCAGGAACGCAGCTTGTGATTCCTTTTGTCTTGGTGAGTTTGTTTTGTTCAGTATACCAGCACTTCTCAGTGAGTTCCCCTGATGTGTTTATATGCATGTGTGCGTGTGTGTGCGTGTGTGTGTGTGTATCTCTGCTTCTGCCATCCTGCTGATATATCCTTTGCCTGCTGGTTGGACTGACTGCCTGTGTATTAAACACCGTGACTGGAGTCTCAGTTTGCCTCGGCTGTTGTCGCTGCCTGTTTTCTTACAGGAGTGACTGAGATACCATGACAGTCATATACGTATACGCTTCGATTGTATATAGCTCTATTTGCTCCTTTTCTGTAACAAACTGCGTCTTGCAAAGTCATCTTACAGGGCCCGATTTACCCTAATTGACACCCCCTTAAATGATGTGCATATCTTCAGATATCTTTTAAAGGTGCAGTGTGTAAGATTTGGTGACATCTAGAGGTGAAGTTGAATGCGGTATCCATCGCCTCACCCTCACCAGCATGCAGGAGAAACTATGGTAGACTTCAGTTGTCTTGTCATTAAAACTCAAATGACGTTTAGTATGTCCACTCCGGGGCTACTGGAAAAACATGGCGGCCCCCATAGTGCGGATCCGCACCTCGTGTAAATATACATTAACGGGCTCATTTAAGGGTAATGGAAATAAAATAAAAAATTCAAAACACCATAAATTCATGGAAATGTCAGTATGTAATTGTATTATAATATTTTCTAGAAGTGACAAAAAATAACAGAAATCGCACACACTGCACCTTTAAATAAAATTGACGTAAAAACATAGCTTTCAGCTATTTTTGTTTTCACTCCTTGCAGGTAAAAAAAAAAAATCGATAGTCCTCTGAATAGACCGTCTGAATGGGAGAAAGTTCTCCTGGCTGAATTAGAGACATTGTTCTGTCCCCATGTGGAAGCAGTGGGCAGAAAAGTAAGTGAGATGAAAGAGCGGTGCACCTGGCAAGTCGGTGCCCCAACATCTTTGATCCGCTGAGGCAAACATCAAACGCTCCGTTGGGGGCTTTGTGCGGACGCCAGCCTGCGAGGCACTCGACACTAGAAGCACCAATCGACGGCGCAAAGTGCAGCTCAACGAGAGGGGGAGATTAAGAAGGATAGTTTTTCTGTGGCTGGAATTACAACAATTGAGAGGAGAGGCCTCTCCGAAGCGAAAGTAACTGAGATGTGATCAATCCGGTCATGACGGAGGTGGAATTTCTCTGCAATTACTGCCAGAGGAGGTGTTTTCAAGAACATAAAACACCCATCATGAGTCTGTGGTGTGTTTACAGGTTGCTGGAGGCTCTACCAATACAAAATGGACAAAGACATGTTAGTATTATCTTCATGTCCACTGTGACCTTGGATTGCTTCTTCCTCCTGGATGCATTTGTCTCCATTTTTGTTGTTGTCCAAATGATCCATTTTCACCATCTCCTTATGAGTGTTATGGTATTTAACAAAAAAAGGTGTTTTAAAGGGTAAAGCCAATTGTTTTTTTTTCAGTTTTTTTTTTCTTTTCGTGCCAGAAAGCTTGTAACACCTCATTTGTCTGGTCTTTATCAGTATTTTCAAGATTTTCAGTCTAAACAAAATGATACAATCTTATCAAATCATTTAAAGGGGCATTACGCTGCTTTCAGGTGACAGCACTGAATGAACATATTGTTACCTGAGCTAAGAAAAGGACATATGAATATACAGACTGAAATCCATTGTGTAAAATACTGCAAAGCCAGGGGTGAAAAACTTGTTTTACTTCAAAAAAGTAAATTCTGAAAATATTCAGATTGAATTAACTATCTTTTTACAAAACATAATAAACATAAATAAAAAATGTGTGCAATTTCAACAACATATTGCCTCAGTTTCTCATTGACACATGCATTAAATGTATCTACCAAGGCACAAAACGTTAAGTTGAGGGTATCTGGAAATGATGACATCATGTAATTGTCTGTAATTTTCATACTTTGCAAAGTCATCTTTCTCTGGTTGGCCGGCTTTAGCCCACGGGCCCACATGGCCACACTCAAATTATGTGCAATGAAGTACCAGGACAGATGCACAGAGGCCGTTCACACCTTTATTTAGGGAAGGTTAATGAACTTGTAACGTCTTCACTCACACTATCAGAGTCTGATGAAAACCTGGGTCAGTGAAGTGGAATTGCTCACAAACAACGCGTTTGCCTTCGTGAGAGCAGATCAAATACAGCGACTTATCAGCCCGCACAGAGCCACTTCATCCACTGCCTCAAACAAGCAGCCAGTCTCCAAAACAACAACAGCAGCTCTGTCATCTCCACTTTGGCAACATCTTTTCAATCACCTCTCACTGTCGGAGCGAGCGGAAACACACAGGTAGACAGATTTCAGAATTACGTCAACAAGGCAAAACATGGCCACTCGGAGATGCAGTGATTATGTCAATTATCTCGTGACGGTGAGGCGAGCTCCAGAGAATTGGACATGGAAGATATTTAGATTTTAATCATTATTTCTTGTTGTTGGTATCGACTTTTTCTCATCTTATAGTCCGTGATGTGTCCGAAATGAGCAGGTACAGAGCAGTCTGAGCAGGGCCACATTTTAAAGGTCAAACAACAGGATGATGCAGCAGTGTCTGTGTGAACCTCCAGAAAGGTGACGGTCCCCAATGCTGCACACATTTTAAAGATGTTGTTGTTGTTGTTGTTTAATGATTATGGGACTAATGTACCTTAAATGCACACTTCATCACACATTCAGCAATGCATGTCTCATCACACACAATACTGAGGGAAGCTCCGGTCTAAATGTTTTCTCTTCCAAAACAGTTGGCCGGGTATCGAGGAGTTCTTCATGAAATAATAATCGAATGGGAAGTTGTTACATTT